>VMBQ01006894.1:0-50125 GCA_007657795.1 Dreissena rostriformis
GCCCTTGAAAGTTTATGTCGGACATGTCCGTAGGTCCGAAGGAGTTTCGGGAAGTCTGATAACACCAGCAGCGTCTTATCTACATCTACATCTACATGGTACGTCGCTGCAATCACACATGATTATTATGCGACGGGTGGTGAAAGAATAAGAATAAAGAGTGAGGAACAGTAAAATAAGAAGAGCTTGATAGTTAAAAGACAGAAGGAAAGTAAAGCAGAACACCAGCTACGTTTCATCTTTCTCCCTCATGCCTCTCCGGCTACGGTGGCCGCTGAGAGGATTGAACCTCAACCGGCCCAGCCACGAGGGGTCATTAGGAGTTACTTTGTAGCTGGCGCTGACAACTTATTCAGAATCTGGTTGTTGTTAGCCCCCGATTGAAGGATACCAAGTCGGGGGATTCAGCGATGGAGGCTGGTAGGTTGTTCCAGGTGGCAATTATACTTAAAAAAGCTGTGGCGATAGTATAAAGTGGATGTTGATAATGGCAGGAACTTGATGAAGTGGTTTGCTCGTGTCCGGCTCGAGCCAGGGGAAAGGTATTTCGAAACTGGTATGTCAATGAGGTCGTTAGTTATCTTATAGACCATTGTCAGCTTGGCTTTGCTTCTTCTGGACTCTTAAGAGTTTCCCACTGTAGGTGTTCGAGCATTGATGTGACGCTAATGGTGTTGTGATATCTGTTCATCACATAGCGGGCTGCTCGTCTTTGAACCATCTCCAGGTCATGGATTTGCTCCTTATGGTATGGGCTCCACACAGTGCCGCAGTACTCTAGGTTGGGGCGAATGAGGGAAAAGTATGCTGCACTTTTTACCTCCTCGTTGCCTATCCGTAAGTTCCTGCGTAGGAAACCAAGGGAACTGTTGCCTTTCTTGATCACTTTTTGAATATGTGGCTTCCAGGACATGTCCTTTGTCAGCTCCACCCCAAGGTATTTTGATGCTTCTTCACATGCAAGCTTGTGGCCTTTGAGGGTGAAACTGTATAGGATGGGTGATCGCTTTCTGCACACTCGCAAAATGCAGCACTTCTCTGGGTTAAAGGACATTCCCCAAAGCTTCTCCCAGTCCCACAGACGATGGAGGTCTTCCTGAAGCACTTCACAATCCCGCTCTGAGGATATTTCCCTGTATACTACACAGTCATCTGCCAAAAGCCTAGTCTTGGAAGAGACTTTAAGGGATAGGTCGTTAAAGTAGACAAGGAAGAGGATCGGTCCCAGAACGCTTTCCTGGGGCACTCGACTGACTACTGGGGCAGGATCTGAGATTGCACCGTCGACAGCAACTCTCTGTGTTCTGTCTGTCAGGAAGGCTCGGATCCATTCAAAGGTTTGGCCGCGTATGCCGTAGTGGTGCAGCTTGGTCAACAGACACTGGTGTTGAACTTTGTCGAACGCTTTGCTTAAGTCCAGTATGGCAAGATCATGTTGTTTCCCTTTGTCTAGGGACTTCAGGAGTTTGTCCAACAGAGTTAGGAGTTGGGTTTCACAGCTCCGCCTCCAGGGATTTCAATAGATTTTAAAAACAAGGAGTCAATGACCCCTGGNACGCCATGCCTGGGTAAGTTCCTGGCGTACATGGGGCAGTATGTGAGGTCCTTTGTGGACGCCATGCCTGGGTAAGACCCTGGCAAACATGGGGCAGTATGTGAGGTCCTTTGTGGATGCCATGCCTGGGTAAGTTCCTGGCATACATGGGGCAGTTTGTGAGGTCCTTTGTGGATGCCATGCCTGGGTAACAATACCACATAGTCGAAATCCTTAAAAGGGACTTTGTTCACAGGTTCAGCCATTTTTTGAAGTTTGTCAGTAAAAGCTTTAAATTGCAAGATTTTAACCATGGAACTGTAGAGCTTAATTATAATGACAAGAATACAATTTAAGCAAGAAAAAAGAAAAACGTTTGTCCTTAGCGGGGCTTAAACCAGTGTTCTTCGGATTAAAAAGTCTTTTCTGTATGTATCTACTTTATTAGTGGTATTTTGCTCCCTGGTTTAGTGTTACTCTATTTTTTATGCCCCCTTTCGAAGAAAAGGGGGTATATAGTTTTCGCACTGTCCGTCAGGCGGTCAGGCTGTCAGGCCGTCAGGCTGTCGGTCTGTCACACTTTACGTGTCCGCTCTCTAATTCAAATAGTTTTCATTCGATCTTTACCAAACTTGGTTAGAAGTTGTATCCAGACAATATCAAGGTCAAGTTCAAATATGGGTCATGCCGGGTCAAAAACTAGGTCATAGGGTCAATTAGTGCATTTTAAGGATTTAGCATGGTGTCCGCTCTCTAATTGAAGTAGTTTTCATCCGGTCTCCACCAAATTTGGTCAGAAGTTGTGTCTAGGTCAAGTTCGAATATGGGTCATGTCAGGTCAAAAACTATGTCACGGGTTCACTTAGTGCATTTTAAGGATTTAGCATGGTGTGTCCGTCACACTCTTCGTGTCCGCTCTCTAATTCATATAGTTTTCATTCGATCTTCAACAAACTTACTCAGAAGTTGTATCTAGACAAAATCTAGGCCAAGTTCGAATATGGGTCATGCCAGATCAAAAACAAAGTCAGGGGGTCACTTAGTGCATTTTAAGGATTTAGCATGGTTTCCGCTCTCTAATTGAAGTAGTTTTCATCCGATCTTCACCNATACCGAATTACAACTTTCACAAACAATTAATCCGAGCCGAGTTAACACAGTTCACAAACGATTGTGTAACGGTTACGATTTAAGCAATTAACTTAGTCAATGACGTGACATGAAATACATTTAAAGTTCTCAATTCGCTAGACGCTACCCGCTAATCGGCGCCACTTCAAAGGGCTGCTTTGAACTTTCATGACCACGTGCTGTATTGTGTAAACTTATTTCGCAAAAAGTACGGCGCCGTGTTCGTTGTCGCGTTAATTGGTCTTTCCGATATAAACAAGTGTTGAACTCGCAGTTTGGATTTAAGTGTTGACAATTTATAATACGGGCCAAAAAGAAACTTTGAGTGTATGTCAATTAATAGTTGCTCGTTTTGTTTACAAAGCAATTAGTCAAAGGTGTTGTGTTTGGATTGTATTATGGATTATGCACCATAATTCAAAGGAACTGTTTTAACGGCATATGCATGTGCTTCTAATTTCCCAATTAATGCGCATACGCACTCTTTAAACGATGACATGTTTATTGGAAGAGATTAGATAAGATAAACGACGCCTGTGGTATCCCCTCTATGTATTGACCGAGTTTCCAATACTGGGGCATGAATGTCAATCAGAAGCATAAAGGGATTTACATCATGGAAATATGCCATGTAAACTGACTGACGCGCGGGTCAAATTTTCGGTGCGTCAAAATGACGCACGGCAGAAAAAATGGTCGGGTCAAAAACGAGTCATTTTCAAATTGCTCGCGTCAAAACGCAGGATTCTGCGTCTATTGAAATCCCTGCGCCTCCTTCTGAATCCATGCTGACCGTCAGTAAGGATGTTGTTCCTGTCCAGGTGTCCCATGACATTGCTGACAATGATATGCTCCAGCATTTTACAACATATGCAGGTGAGTGATACTGGGCGGTAGTTGCTTGCTTTGTACCTGTCTCCCTTTTTGAATATTGCAGACACTGAAGCAGTCTTCCATATATCTGGGATGGATCCAGCTGACAGGCACTTTTGGTATATAAGGGAGAGGTATGGGGCACACTCATTTGCCAGTTCTTTTAGTACCCTTGCTTGGAGCATATCTGGGCCCGATGCCTTTTGGGGGTTAAGCTTCATCAGCAGCTTCAGCACTCCATGGGTCGTAACCTCGATACGTGGCATGGTTGGTGCTGGTTTCCCATCTAGTGTTGGGTTGGCATTACAGTCCTTGTCGTTGGTGAACACTGACTGATATTGTCGGTTCAGTGTGTTGGCCTTGTCAAGTGGGTCGCTGTACAGCCTGCTATTTTCTTTCAAGGGTGCCACCCCATCCTTTCTAGTCGACTTGATGAAATTCCAGAACCTCTTCTGTTTGTTTGGTTGCTGGTCTTGGTCTTGGTCGCCGACTTCTATAAGGTTCTCGATGTATTTCCAATAAGCCTGCCTCTCTAGTTGCTGAGAGGTAGCTTTGGCCTGGAGATAGCTATTACGATCTTTCGACTTTCCTGTCGCTTTTTGTCGGACGAAAAGTTTATTTCTCTTCCTGTGGATGGCCTTGACCGCTTTTGTAATTCAAGGTTTGTGCACCTTATTTCCAGACAGCATTTTCGATGGAATTTGTTGGTTCATAAGCCTTTTTAGGAGCTCCTCAAAGATAAGACACATGTCATTTACTGTCATATCCTTGGTGTTTTCCATAAACTGTGAAGTCTGTGCTGACAACTCATCGCACATCGACTGGTAGTTGGCTTTCCTGTATTGGTATACCTTTCTTGGCGGTTTCTTCACCTTCCTTGGGCGTAGACTAGAGTCCACAAATATGGCTTCGTGGTCGCCTATCCCAGGGATGGTCTCACATTTATTGATGAGAGTAATGTTGTTTGTGGAGAAAACATCAAGAATGTTACTGGTGTACTCCGTTATTCGCGTGGGCGACTGGACAACTTGGTCAAGAGATGCGTCCTTAGCTATTGACAGGAGCTGTTTACACTGGGTGTTGTTTGTGGTCTGTGGTTTAGGGCATTCGTTCTTCCAGTCAATATCAGGCATGTTGAAGTAACCTCCCAGCCATAGGTGGGCGTTTCTTGGGATTCTGGTGAGGCTGGCGTTGAGCTCCTCTTGATATTCCGGATCAGTGGATGAAAGTGGTTTATAGCACAAACCAATGTAGAGGTCTTGTGCTCCTTGAATTTAGACCTTGATCCACACCGCCTCTTAGTTGTTGTCTGATTTCAGCTCTTCTGGTTTGTCACTCCTGTGTTTGTCTGATACCAGGATGAAAACTCCTCCTCCAGTGGTTTTTCTATCTCAGTCTTTCCGGTAAGCATTGAAGTTTGCCGGGAACACCTCAGATGATCCAATAGAGTAATAAAGCCATGATTCTGTGCCAATGACTATGTCAGCCTGTGTCGCTTCTATCATGTTCTGCAGTATCGCCTTCTTGCCTGGGTTTTTGATTGACTGGCAATTAAGGACCAGAGTTCTCAGTCCATTTTCATCTCTGGCAGCAGTGGGGCTTTCACCTGAGCGATGCTGATGCCGGTGAGGCGACGAAGTGGCATTTGGGCGGCTGAAGCTGATTTCACTATCTGTATGTGTGATGTCGCTTAGGGCAGAGTAGCTGTTTGAAGTGTCGAACAGGGTTGTGTCAAATATCCCTGTTGAGAAGTTAGGCACACCACATTCCCAAGTTATGTTAGTCAGTGCCTTGAAGACAGAGTCGGGCATCCCCATGCACTACTGATGGTACCACACTTTGCAGGAATCGCAACAAACACAGGGTGTTGTCAATTTGTATGCTTTGCTGCATACAGCACAGCGGAATTTGGTCTGTCTAGGGCCAGGGTTTGGTTCTATTGACTCTGCTAGTAGGAGGATGCATAGGTACAATAGGACTTGTTTGTCTCGGCAGATAGGGCCTTGAACCTTTCTCATTGTCGTCTTCATGGTAATAATAAGATGCGAAGAAAGTGACAAGGTTGAGGGACCCAATGTTGGGCGACTTTGACCTAAAACTGGGTAAATTGTACCACTATCCGACTTCTTACCATGATTTTGCTTCTCTGGCGTTAGCCTGGTCATGATGAGCACTGCTGTCAGCGCAAAAATTGTGATTTGGTGGTCGAACATCGTTAGTTTTCCTTCAAATTTCATAACCGGAAGTAAACAAATGAGTTTTCAGAACGAGGTTGGATGAGGGGCTTTCAAAAAGTGTTTGTTGCATCTGTTATTTAGAGTGTATCTGCCAGGTCTTGATGGAGATGGCTTACCATACTCTTCATGAAGTAAGTTGTAGACTAGGAGATAGTTCAAGCATAAGGAGAAAGAGAAAATAAATAATTTTTTCAGAGCCGAGAGAAAAAAAGAGAAGTTGCGCGCGCACCACCAGTCACCTTTTCCATGCTTGATCACTTTCAGTGGGAAACCCTGGAGTCACGAAGGACCAAGGCCCAGCTGAGGATGATCTATGCGATAACAAATGACCTTATAGACATCTCAGCAGCAAAATACCTCTCCCCAGGCTCAAGCAGGACACGTTCAAACCATTCCATAAAGTTCTTGCCTCTACATGTACATCAACATCCTACTACAGGCATAGCCTTTTCCCCAATATAATACCTACCTGGAACAGCTCACCAGCCTCTGTCGCGGAATCCCCTGACTTGGTATCCTTCAAGCAGGGGCTAACACCATTAAGTTTCTAATCAAGTCATCAGCACCAGCTACAAAGTAACTACCAATAACCCCTGATAGCTGTGCCGGTTGAGTTTCAATCCTCTTGGCGGCCACCGTAGCCGGAGAGGCATGAGGGAGAGGGATGAAACGTAGCTGGGGACGCATCTTTACTGTCCTTCTGAATTTGAACTATCAAACTCTTGTCACTTTTTCTCACTCGTTACTTTATCTTCTCACCACCTGTTGCATAATTGTCAAGCTTGATGGCAACGACATACGATGTCGATGTATATATATATCATTACTTACTTACTTACTTAGTCGTCTTGGCCCACATCTAGGCATATGGCCTTGACTACTGTCCGCCATTGGGTAGGGTCCTGAGCCCTGCGCTTTGCTTCACCCCTTGATAGGTGGAGAGGCTTAAGCTAGCTGTCTCAAGAGTTCTCCTCCAGGTGGTTGCTGGTTTTCCTTCCTTTCTCCAGCCTTGTGGATTCTTGTCCAGAACATGCCTGGTGATGTTTGGTTGGTCTCTTCGGAGGGTATGGCCAATCCATTTCCACTTCCTCTCTTTAATGGTGGCGGTGATTGGTTTCTGTCTCGTCCTCTTCCAGAGATCCTGGTTGGAAATTCTGTCTGGCCATCTGATTGATAGAAGATATATGTATCATAGTCATGTGGTATACTTTGTATGGATTACCCATTCGTGTAATTTTTTCCCCGTAAAAATCATGCAGTTTTCCTCTTAAAACTTACATGAGCTTTTTCATTTCCCAACTCAGCTATTTAAGCACTAATTCTTCCAAAAATCAATTGGCTAGCCCAAATGAGAAGAGAAAAAAACCCTGCTGTAATTATCAAAAGAAAAAATTGACCAGTTAATAACCCACAATGAGTAAAGAGTCAGTCCTGTGTGTGTGAGTGCGTGTGTTTGTGTATGTATATTTCAATGTTTGTGAGGTTCTTTCAGCGCCTGATGCTGCATTATGCGAGGACCCCGAGTTTGTCCCCCCACTCCTAATTAATTAATTTACTAGACTCACAAATGTTTGGGATGAATTTTGAATTATAGCTGCAATTTCCAGTTGATTAGTTGTTAATGAAATATTTTGATTTTGGACTCGTCTTGTGTTGTGGGTGTAGCGTTATTCGATCTGAACAATTGACGCTCACACAAAGATATAATTTCCATTTTATTTTGCTCAATACATTTTAACTCAAACACTTTCAAAAGTCCAGATCTAAATCCAATAGTTAATGAACAAAATACAAGCGAACCCCTAAAGGGGGCCTCGCCCATTTCAGCAAGAAATAGCTTAACTACATCTTTGCCTGTGTGCGTGGAACTATTTTACTACCAACAAACTGACATGTTATATAGCAGTGAAACAAGACAGTTATATGTAATATCATATCAGGAAAAGGCCACCTAAGCAATTAATAACATGGGGAAGATGGCTGAGTAAATTAATACATAACTTGTAATAAGGCCGGCCACACCATGAAGTTGTAAATTTATTTTCTCAAATGTTAACTAGCTTTAGGCTATTACGTCACATGATCCTNGCCGCAGTACAAGGAGGAAATCCCACCTGAAAGGTATGGTGACCACCATCCAAACTCACATGCTTCCAGGAACGGGCATTAAGCCGGGTCGGCTCTGTGAGAAGTGTATGTACCAAAGACGGCGCTAACAGGACATCCTGATTATTCTGCTTATTTCTGTTTATTGCAGGTGTCCATACTGTTCACTGACCCCACTATGAATGATGGGTGATGACCGGGCTATTCTAAGGGAGAATTGGGAAGGCCGTATCCCGGCCTGTTTCACACTCTCAAAGGATGAGATAGAGACAGAAAAACCTGAACCAGTCTTTGTAAGTTCAATCCTTAATTGACCAGTTTGGACTGATTAATAACTGACTGATTTAGCCAATTATCCGTTATTTTAAGTTTATCGGTTTCAAGGTTGCAACTTAATAATTTAAAATTAAGTAACCCATTTATTGTTTTATATTTAACTAAGTGTTATGGCTTTATAGGATTGAGGTAGACATGTGATGGATCAATAATATGCATAAAATCCGTACTAATAAGCCCTCAGACTAATGGATGAGTGAAGCAAACCTTGTTTTTGCAACTGAATCCTAACTGCATATCATAAAAGAATAAGTGGCCTTTCTTTTTTTATCTAAATTTTGGTTAAACGGTTTGGTGTATAAGTCATTCAATGTCAAAATTGCAAGAGGCTCAGGAGTGTTAGCAATAGCAGTTAATTCATTTTTTTCTAATATTGATAACAATGGCAGGTTTTCAACCCTCAGAATTTGCTCTTCTTAAAGCCCCCACGGCCTAACTCGGCTTTTATTAAGTAAAACTATTCCAGATAATGGTTGGTCGACAGACATACTTCCCCCTGGTGACAGAGCGAGTGTCCAAGTACCTTGCCGGGTATGTGGACAAGGAGAAGTGTGGTGAGATGTGGCTGGACTATGACGGACAACCCTTGAAATGGTAATGTTTAAGCGTAAACCAACTGTCATATTTTTAGCTTGACTGTTCAACAAATAGGTGAACTATACAATTCACCTAAATGTCAGAGTCTGCATCTTCCTAACCCTTTGAGCGCTGGAACCGAATTTTGAAGGCCTTTGCAAACAGTTTGGATCCAGATGAGACGCCACAGAACGTGGCGTCTCATCAGGATCCAAACTGTTTGCTATTCTGATAGTATTCTTTGAAAAAAAATGAAGAAAATGATGATTTTAGAAATTCAGCAGACGACATTTTAGCAGACGACAAATTTCCCAGCATGCAAAGGGCTAATGCTCTGGTAAAGGTACACATGCAACATCTCCATATCACTGTTTCTACTACAGGTATTCAATTTAAAGTTCACTCATGTATTAGGGGTCATTGTGTGAGGCACTGAACAAGTTCCATAACTTGATCTGGAATTTAGCAGAATTATGCCCCTTTTTGTACGTAGACAATTCAGGTTAATAATTTAAAAAGAAAATGGGTAGGAACAAAATTTTGGGTACGAAAAAAATTTTGGGTACGAAAAAAAATTTGGGTACGAAAAAAAATTTGGGTACGAAAAAAAATTGGGTATGAACAAATTTGTGTACAAAAAAAAATTGGGTACGAACAAAAATTTGGGTACGAAAAAAATAATTGAAAGAGGATGGGAACCAAGATGCCTTTACCTTTATCAATGGCCTTGGGGTGGGTAATGTGGACATGGATGGTTGAGATAGACCGTGTTGTCATAAGAGGTGTTCAGTATTAAAGTGACGTCAATTGGTGAATAAATGAAGAAGTTATGTTAAAACAAAATTTTGGGCCCCACCCCAACCCCCATTCTGCTCTTTCTCCTCCTACACTAATAGCACTAGAACCTTGAAACTTACACACATGGTAGCTATGAGCATATGTGCGATGGTGCACTATTTGGAATTTTGATCTTACCCCTGGGTCAAAAGTTATTATCATGTTAGTAAAATGAGTTTTTTTTACCCATTTAACCCATTTATTTACCCATAACTTTTGACCCAGGGGTCAGATCAAAATTCCGTCACCGTCATCCTCGCACATATGCTCATAGCTACCATGTTTGTAAGTTTCAAGGTTCTAGTGCTAATAGTGTAGGAGGAGATAGTGGCCGAACAAAAAAAGCGGAGATCAATACAATATCCCAACGCTTTTTAAAGAGTGGGGATGATAATTGCCTGCTGCTACCCGATATCTTTATGTCTACTACAAACATTGAAATAAAACTTGATGGAGTAGTGTTTCTGAATCAGTGAATCCCCTAGGCTATTATAGCGTGTTGCTTCTAAATTCAGTGTAGTCTAGCGAAATTAATATACATCTACAGGGCCATACCGTTTTTTCATTTGGTAATGATGGTAAATTCGGTCTTATGTTAGGGGAAAATACTTTGTATAATCTGCACAGAATGGGTTTTAATAAATAATAACTATTTGCGAATATTGGAAAGGCATTTAATTTTTTCAATTTTATATTATAATTTATAGTAGTTTGCCTTCACTTCCGAAGGAAGAAAAACTGTTTCTGTTCAATAACTTGAGTTTTAATAGAGGTATTGCACTGAAATTATGTGTGAAGGTTACAAGCAGACCTAGCATGGGATTGCACATACAGTCCAAACTGAGAACAGCGGTCAGTCAAGGGAAATGGCCAAAGTGACCGTTGTAGACAGGTGGCCTTTGTTTTAAGATGATCTCTTTTTAGATCGTTCGTCAGTTGGTAGTATTGATAGGTCGTTACCCGACCCAGTCGTTTCGTAAACATAGTAATTTAAACACAGGCTTATGGCTGAAAAATTAGTATAACATAAATTATTTCTAGTGAATACTACAAATTAATATCTTATAAATTGATTTTAATTCATGCCTATTCTTAAACGTATGAGTTCATCAACGATAATAATGTTGTTTACTCATACATCTCTTTCATTAAGTAAATTTTTTCTGACATTTCGTATTACGTTCATTGGAAGATATTTTTTCCTAACGGTCGTCATGTGTCAATGACGTCACGTCCGCAAAAGTAATAGCGGATCGCTGTTACAAACCTAAATTACGGCATTACGTTATCGTTTTCATGCAAAGAATCCAATGGTTTTAATATTTATTAGTACACAAACATCACACAAACATCATTTTTATTAAACACATTTAAGCACAATTTATCTTAAAATCATGGTCATACATCAGTTTTGGGGACTTTCCAATAATCAGTGGTGTTAGCTTCTCCCCTGGAAATTGAAAGTGCAATTTGGATAACAGACGTTTTACGTGACAAAATGTCCGCTTCCATAAATGCTGAAAGTTTGTTACAAAAGTTGCAATTTGATGCCCGTTGTGTCACAATAAACGATCACTAATCCTTTTATCACCTTCTTACAATAACATACGCTAGCTAAGTGTTGTTGTTCACACCTTATCAGCGATAAAGATCGATTGATTTTTTCACGCGCTATTACTATGGCGTTATGACTGGGCCGCTAATTTCTACCAATACACATTGTTATTGTTACTTGCACATGTTTCATGCAATCAGAAATAAAATCGTCGCTGAGTCGTTATTTGTTATCTTGCAGCGGGCCGCTTTTATCATATCAAAGGCAGTTACTGCAATCAGGTTCCTTACCCGCAAAATAGACGCACAATGGACGCTATGACATCAAAGGTTAAAGACAACAACGCAGATTTGTGTGTTTACTTTTCGCAACTCGAAACGACTGACTCTTGACAGTTGTTTTGAGTTCAAAAATGACTTTGGGAGTGAAATGTACTGGCCGTTGGCCGTTATGGACGATTGACCGTTATTCCCAAGTGTAATATAGAGTGATTTTCGTTGGGGGGAGTCCAGACTGACCGTTGTCTGTAGTTGACCGTTATTTCGAGTTGACCGCTAGGTCAGTTTTTACTGTACATACTTGGTTATAAGTTGAAAACTTGTTTTTGTGGCATGAATCTTGTTTGCTTTGACAGGTAAACAACACTTTAAATCAATAAAATCAGTGTTAATATGTTAATGTAATTTGTAATGATGTTTGTCTTTTGCAGGCATTACCCAGTGGGTGTGCTGTATGATCTCTATGGAAACCTGGACTCTGGGTTGCCATGGAAACTAACTGTCCATTTTCAGGTAAAGCATGGTTTTTCTGCCATATTGGATATTTCATAAACTTAAAAACATTAACCTCCGGTTGTTTGCTCACCTGAGCCATGATAAAGTGCTCAAAAGGAGCTATTGTTGTCAAGCACCAGCAGCCCTGCATCATCTGTTGTCCACTTAAATTTTTTGAGCCACACTCTGAGAAAACAGGGCTTAATTCATGTGCGTAAAGAGTTGTCCCAGATTAGTCTGTGCAGTTCCCATAGGCTAATCAGGGACAACACTTTTCACCTTGACTGGAGTTTTGCTAAGAAACTTCCTTTAAATGAAAATTACCATATATGCAGAGATTGTCGTCCCTGATTAGCCTGTGCAGACTGTAGAGGCTTATCAAGGAAAACACTTTACGCACATGCATTAAGCCCTGTTTTCCCAGATACAGGCTTTTCCTTTTCTTTTGAATAACTTGAAAATCAATATGTGGATTTGGACCACACTTGGCTGGAATGCTCCTCTGATTGTCCTATACCAATTTCCCTTAATTGAAAGGAATATACTTGGAAATTTATGGTAGCTATTGAAGGATATCTTTAATTGGAGCGTAACTGTCTTACATGAATGAATGTTCAGATACGTTGGAGGAAGTGATGAGCATGATAAGATGGAGTGTCAAATACAAAAACCAGGTCAAGGCCAAAGTTCAAGGTCATATGTTAAATGTCAAATAAAAGAAACCAACCTGTTACATGTCCTGAGCATAACTTTGTTATACCCCCATTACCATTGGTAATGGGGGCTATATAGGAGTCACTTTGTCGGTCGGTCGGTCTGTCGGTCTGTCTGTCCCGCTTGTCCGGGCCATAACTATGTCGTTCATCAAGGGATTTTGAAATCATTTGGCACATATGTTCACCATCATTGGACAGTGTGTCGCGCGAAAGAATTACGTCAATATCTCCAAGGTCAAGGTCACACTTTGAGGTCAAAGGTCAAAAATGGCCATAGATGAGCTTGTCCGGGCCATAGCTATGTTGTTCATTGTGAGACTTTGAAATCAATTGGCACATTTGTTTGCAATCATGCGAAGGTGTGTTGCGCGAAAGAATTACGTCTATATCTCCAAGGTCAAGGTCACACTTTGAGGTCAAAAATGGCCATAAATGAGCTTGTCCGGGCCATAACTATGTGGTTCATCAAGGGATTTTAAAATCATTTGGCACATTTGTTCACCATCATTGGACAGTGTGTTGCGCGAAAGAATTACGTCAATATCTCCAAGGTCAAGGTCACACTTTGATGTCAAAGGTTAAAAATGTCCATAAATGAGCTTGTCCGGGCCATAGCTATGTTGTTCATTGTGAGGCTTTGAAATCAATTGGCACATTTGTTCACCATCATTGGACGGTGTGTCGCGCGAAAGAATTACGTCAATATCTCAAAGGTCAAGGTCACACATGAGTTCAAAGGTAAAAAATAGCCATAGTTGAGCTTGTCCAGGCCATTACTATGTCGTTCATTGTGGGATTTTGAAATCAATTGGCACATTTGTTAACCATTATTGGACGGTGTGTTGCGCGATAAAATTACGTCGATATCTCCAAGGTCAAGGTCACACTTTGAGTTCAAAGGTCAAAAATGGCCATAAATAAGCTTGTCTGGGCCATAACTATGTCATTCATTGTGAGATTTTAATATTACTCTCCACATTAATTTTGTTCACAGGCATTGGATGGCGTATCATGCCAAAGAATTCAAGATTTCAAAGGTCAAAATGGCCATAAATGATAATGGCATAATAATTCTTAAAAATTGCCATAAATAAGCTTCTCTTGTTTTGTGAGACAGCATGCAAAATATTCTGTGTCAATGCAGCATGTGGGGGTATACGTCACGTCAGTGACAAAGCTCTAGTTCATCTTGGAGGGATTTTAAAATACATTGGCAGAAGTGATAGGCATTGTGTGTTTGACAGAGTTTTACGCACAAGACCATCACCCCTAAGTCAAGGTCACAACTCGTGGTCAAAGTTCAAAATGTGGTCTTGACCTTTGTCAAACAGCCTAACTAGGATTTTTAAGTAATTTGGTAGAAGTTGCAGGCCTACTCAGATTGAGTGGCCTACACAAGAACGATTTGCGGTCAAGGTCACACTAGTCTTTATGGTTATAGGTAAAAAAAAGAGAAATCAATTGAGCCTTTGTCTGGACGTTATATTCAGGCGTTTTTTAGTAACAATTACACTCTTGTTTACTATGCTTATCCATATTAGGTTTGAGTAGTCATACAGGATAGATCTAATATGCATTGTTTTGTATGAATTTTGAGGCTATTGACTCTTTTGTATGATCAGATTGGTTAGAAATTAAGGCATGAATAAGTTCAAGATTTATTCTTAGAGTTGCATCCCTTTGACTGGAGCATTCTGCTGTGAGTAAACAAATAAGAAGTGCTAGAGTGCTACAGCCTTGTAAATAATTGTGTTTCTGCATCCATCCCTTTTGCCCATTTGCTGCAATTTATATTAAAAACACCTCATTATTCACAGTTCTCCATTTTTTCTTTGAACTTAGATTTAGGGGCTATGTTTGACTTGCTTATTTTAAGTTTGGGGACATTTACAAAAAAGTCTGATTTCAGAACTTATATTTAACCCCCCCCCCCNTGTAAATTCCCCCAGGCATTTATTCTGGATTATATTACCCTCGTTCTGGTAAAACCGAGCTTAATGCATGTGTGAAAAGTGTTGTCCCGGGCTGCACAGGCTTATCAGAGAAAACACTTTCAGCAATTATGGAATTTTTCATTTAAAGGAAGACTTTTAAACGAAAATCCAGTCTACTCGGAAAGTGTCATCCCTGGGATGACACTTAACGCACATGCATTAAGCCCCTTGTGGTATTAAAAGAAACAAGATGAAATTTCAGAACTTCCCAGAGGATGAGCTGTTACGCTGCCCAAATCGTGATGTGGTTGAGTCTCACTTCATGTCTGTTGTCAAGGAGGCAGACTGGCTCAAGCACCGTGGCAACGTGATCAACGGCATGCAGAAGAGGGACCACAAGAACATGTGGATGGGCCTTGTCAATGGTGGGTTGTCCGTGAACACGTTGTTTCTCAACATTTTGTGAATATGGGTATCCCATGTACATTGATTTTCATCACTATTTTTAGAATATGACACACACCAAATTTATTGGAAAAACCAAAATCAGTAAAATGATAATTTCAACGTGAAAAGTCTGTATTACTACACTGATTAAGTTTTGCTCTTATTTCCAAAGATCTAAAAGGAAAATCATCAATCGCGAATTTAAAGTGAGTATGCACGATTTTTATATGTATTAAATTGTAATATATCGATAAAAATATGTTACAATAACACAAAATAGGCAAGGAAATTATACATTGAAGACGAATTTCATAAAATGCAGCAAAGACAAATTAGCTCCCCGAGCCGATTGTGAAGAAGATATTTCGTACATATTTTACTAAACCAAAGCATTCGTCTTTTTATTAGGATCAGAGTTAGTGTTTGTGTGTCGTATAATAGGTATCGTATCAGAAAATTAAAATGATCTGTAAAACAAAATTGTGTCTTTGTGTCGTATGAACGAATCTGCACTAAAACTAAATTTAGATTCACATCGTACATGCATGCTGGCGAATTCGACTGTACAGACCTTTTCGATTTCAGAATTAAATATCTTGCTTATTTCGCATTTTTCGACTCATGTTCTTCTTAACTTTTATTTTAATTTATATTGAAATATATGTTTAATAAGTTTGTAACACATTTTATATAAATTCATAAATATTTGACAAAAACGTGAATACCGGTACTCACTTTAAGAAATGGATGTTGATTTTTATTTTTTTGCCAATTGACCCAATAATGGCTATAAAATCAGCAAAACAAAAGCCCTTAAGTAAAGTCTCACAGTGTTTTTATATTCAATTTGGGGCTTAAGAGTATAGCTACAGTGTTGTGAAGTAATATTAAGACCATGTTTACAATACTCCTTGAACTGAAAACATAAAAAATACGGATTCTCTAAAAAAAATCATGGGGACCAACACAATTTTAAGGGCAATTGGCAAGTGGTTCCCTGCAAGTTTTTTCCTGGGCGCTATACATTTGCCATATACATTTATCTTTAATGTTGACTATAAGATAGAGGTTTTTTTGTACGCCTTGAGTCACACATTTCTTTTTTCCCCAACATAGGGATGTGTACGAGTGTACTACTGCCTGTGTATTTCAGACAAGTTTGACCAGTTCTGGCCAATCAACAAGAAGTTGATGGAGACATCAGAAGAGGATGGCTTCAAACACATTCCATTTAGAATATATCAAGTATGTAAGAGTGGAATATATTGAGTCTGAAGCTTTTCATTTGAAAACGGAATAAAGTAAGAATATAATTATCAGTTGTGTTACATGAACTTCATAATTCCATTTTTTCGTTCACTCGGTTTCATTCTATCATATTATAAAAAAGATAAATTGACAGGTATTCTATAATCTTCTCATTAACATGTGATTCTTGGTGTCACTTATGAGTTTTATTGTAAATAACTCACAAACATAATCAAATACAATTTAAAGCTTACAAAAACAAATATGTTCCATTACATTGAAGAGTAAACTGCTGCACAATTTAGTTAATTTCTAAACATCTCCACAATCCATATGCCAAACAATGTTTACACATAGTATAATAACATCACAGCACTTGCTATTAAAATATGAGCATCTTTCTGGGAAAACGCTTCACACATGTGCGTAATGTGTTGTCTTATATTAGCCTGTGAAATTTGCACAGGCTAATCAGGAACATCACGATCTGTATACAGGAGATTTTTATTTAGAAGAGGCTTCCATTCAACAAAATTTCCATAAAAGCAGAAAGTGTCGTCCCTGATAATCCTAAGCGGACTACACAGTCTAATCTGGCACAACACTTAACGCTCATGCATTTAGCCCAGTTTTTCTAGAACGAGGGTTGTATGTTGCCCTACAGTCCCGTGTTCAATGCATCGCCATTTCCAGGTTGACCTGTCTGTGATACAGAAGCTGTTTAGACCCGTTGTGGTCAACATCTAAACCTTTCCACCAACCATATGTTAAACAATGTTTACATATAATATACATGTAACATTATCAGAGCACATGCTGTTAAAATATGAGCCCCGTTCTTGGAAAACGTATCTTAATGCATTTGCGTGAAGTGTCTTCCCAGAATAGCCTGTGCAGTCCGCAAAGGCTTATCAGGGACGACACTTTCTGTTTCCGCTTTTATTGTATTTTTTTGTTTCAAAAAAGTCTCTGCTTAGCAAATAGCCAGTAAAGGTGGAAAGTGTCGTCCCTGATTAGACTGCACAGTCTCATCTGGGACAACACTTTATGCACATGCATTCAGCCCTGCTTCCAAGAGCGCTCATATGTTGCCCTACTGTCCCGTATTAAAAGCATCTCCGTTTCCAGGTTGACCTACCTGTGATACAGAAGCTATTTAGACCTGTAGCGGAAGATGGACAGCAGCATTGCCTAGGAGATCTTTTAAAGTTCGCTCTTCCAGATTTAGGTAGCGTGTGATGCTTGTGTGAAGCTTTCAGCATGTAATGTAAATAATTCTTATCTGTTGCACATTTCTTTATATGGTACTGCGATAATCATTTCAAACTCATATCTTGATTTGTAGTTGACACAGTTGTTAAATATAGTAAAGTTTCTTTAGATTTTCTTTCCCACAATGAAAGAAACACTATAAGAATGGTGCTGAAAGAACACAAGTGTTCATTTATCTATGCATGCAACAATGACGTTGTGATCAGGAACTACAATTGTTATACCTCCCGCAAATGAAGTCTGAGAGGGGATCTAATAGAGTCAATCAGTTGGTCGACTGGTCTGTCAGTTTGTCCATCCACATAAAATGTTAAAAGTTTGTGGACTAGACATCTTATGATTGATTTGACACTTAAAGTATGTCAACCCCATGAGATGTACTTGACATTTTTATGTCCCCCAGTCTACACTGTGGGACATATTGTTTTTGCCCTGTCCGTTTGTTTGTTGGTTTGTTTGTTGATTTGTTTGTTGGTTTGCACAAACTTTAACATTGGCCATAACTTTTGCAATATTCAACATAGCAACTTGATATTTGGCAAGCATGTGTATCTCATGGAGCTGCACATTTTGAGTGCTGAAAGGTCAAGGTCATCCTTCAAGATCAAAGGTCAATTATATGGGTCAAAATTGCTCATTTTGGCCATAACTTTTGCAATATTCAACATAGCAACTTGATACTTGGCATGCATGTGTATCTCATGGAGCTGCACATTTTGAGTGCTGAAAGGTCAAGGTCATGGTCATCCTTCAAGGTCAAAGGTCAATTATATGGGTCAAAATCGCTCATTTTGGCCATAACTTCTGCAATATTCAACACAGCAACTTGGTATTTGGCATGCATGTGTATCTCATGGAGCTGAACATTTTGAGTGGTGTAAGGTCAATGTCAAGGCCATCCTTCAAGGTTAAAGGTCAAATATATGAGTCAAAATTGCAATAGGGGAAATAGTGTTTCACAAACACATCTTGTTTGGTTTTTCAAAAATGACTTTAAATTCGGATATTTCATATTTTTTTTGGGAAAAAATGTTTGTCATATTCCGTATGAATTGTTTATTGCCATTAAGTTATATGCAATCAATCAGAGCGTTGTATTAACTCTTCATTGTGCATTTCAGAAATAGACAAGCAGAAAGTATTAATACAGGGCATGGAGGTCCCGTTATCAACCCCGGTTCTCTGGCTATCGGAGCACCTGAGTTACCCTGACAATTTTCTGCACATCTGCGTAGTGTCTACCAACTCCGGTGATGTTTCTGTACGTTGGTGACACCCGCGTCTTTGACTTGTGCAATATGTGTATAGGAATTGAGCCTTGCTCTGTGAAAAGGGGGTTAAATGCATGTGCGTAAAGTGTTGTCCCAGATAAGCTTCTGCAGTCTGCACAGGCTAACCAGGGACAAAAATTTCTGCCAAAACTGGATTTTGTCAAGAAGTGTATTCCTCTCAACAAAAATAAAAATAAGTGGAAAGTGTCATCCCTGATTAGCCTGTGCGGACTGCACAGGCTAATGTTGGACGACACTTTATGCACATGCATTAAATCCCCTTTTTACAGAGGGAGGCAAAATTATAATGTGTATAGGAATTCCTACTCTGCTATGAGCCGTAACATTTACTACAAAACCCTGTGTCATTGGACTTCAATAAATTGTATATTAAAGTTAGCGTTCATGTGTATTTTATCGTTGGGACCCTTGTTGGCTCAAGTATGCAATGTTTCTTGATCAGCTGTGGTGTCAAAGGTTTGCAAAAAAACGTTCTCATGAAATACTTATTAGTCATTTAATTCTTTCTGTGTCCAAGTCAGCATGGACATTCTGAATGGCACTGTATAAAAGCCACTGTGTAAGCCCTTGCCATTTTTAACACTATCTGGTCTATTAAAAATAAGTTTCTTTACTGCATTCAGACAGTGTTTATACACCTAAATGGTTTTTTGTAATTTTATAAGTCGAAACCCGGCCAATCAATACTCTTGAAAAGAGAAATAATGACAACTATATTCTTATCCGGTATATTATGTAGTTATGGACTGTAAACAACTGGTGTTGATTATGATAGTAGGATAATTTGTAATCCTTAGTTTAAGCTCACATAAGCACATAGTGCTCATGGGGAGCTTTAAGGATACTGTGTTGTCTGTCGTACGTCAGTAAACTTTTCTTCTAATGACTGCTCCTCCCGAACCGCTGGTCAGATTTTAACAAAATTTCACTGGAATGATCCATGGATGAATCTTTTTAAAGTTATTCAAATATGTGGGTATTTTCTGAAACACCTTGGTTACGGCTTTAATATTTGGTGTGCAACTGAAAATCGTATGGTGGTCCTGTATTAGGTTTATTCAAATCATGCTCAAAATTAGCACCTCCCTAACAAATTAGGGGTTGCTGTTTTTTTTTTTATATGTACATAATAGAAACTTTTAATTTGTTCTAATACTGTCTCAGACCATATCAAATCTGTGTCAAACAGAGTATAAAATCTAGATAAAAACCATATTTTGTACACTAACATCACAAAGTCAGATTTTACCTACATATCTCAGGTTCATATAAAATGCCATAGTCACAGTGCTGTATTGCTGTAACCAAATCAACTTTTGTGAATTTATTGTTGAGTAAAAATGTGTCATATTTAAAAGTTCTTGGGATCTAAAGGCAAACTATTTTTCCCATATATGAGTCTTGTTCTGGGAAAACGGGGCTTAATGCGTGTGCATAAAGTGTCGTCCTACATTAGTCTGTGCAGTCTGCACGGGCTAATCAAGGATGACACTTAATACCTTAACTGGATTTTCGTTTAAACGAGACTTCCTTCAAATGAAAAATTACATATAAGCGGAAAGTGTCATCCCTGCTTAGTCCATGCAAACTGCGAAGACACTTTATGCACATGCATTAAGCCCCTTTTTCCCAGATTTAGGCGAATAATATTTGAATGCACTTGAATCATTGAATTTTCTGTATAGCTCATTTTGTAGTTGTTGTATTATTTGGCTATAAAATGGTAGTATGAAACCTTCCAGGGCTTAATTCAGTATCTCCAAATATTACAGATTGAAATTGATCTTTCTGAACATGGTTCGCTGCAGCCAATTGTACAAATCTGGATAACTCTTATTCAGCAGATAACTTTCGGTTATCTTCAATTTTAGGATATCTTTTTTGGTAAGCAATAGTATAAAAAAAAACAGGTGCATGTTTTGGTTAAGGTTTGGATAATATTTGGCCATGGTATTTGACTTCGGTTAAATTTATTCAAAAAAGGTTATCTTTTGGATTGGCTAAAGTAATCCATAATTATACAATTGGCTGCCGAGCAACTGGGCCCATACATTTAACTTACATTACATTGCAATCAGCCATGACACCTGTTTCAGTAATAATGAAGGTCAGAATGTTCAGATTGGAAAGATTTTATCTACAATCTGACCCGCTTCATTATAAAATGGTTCTTATGCCATATGCAGCAAGCATAGCTCCAGCCCAGCAAAGACCTATCAATATACATATGTATATTGATAGGTCTTTGGTCAGGAGCAACCATGCCTGCTTATGAGACATCGAAACCCTGCATGACTTTATTGCTTGTCTGGAGCTATGCTGGTAGCATATGGCATTAGATCCATTTTGCATGACGTGGCACAATTCAGAATGTAAGAACTCTAGGGACAGATTCAGGAGGTAAAATAGTAGTACTCGAGTATGCTCAGGCTATAGGGTAATTCACTAATTCACCGTTCAGTGAGGTGTATATTTTTTGCACTCCAACTTTTCCTCACAAGACATAATAAAAAACATATCATACCAACAAAATTCAATTCATTAGAAGCTGTCCTTTTAAAATGATATAATTATTTTGGATGCATGTGTGCTTTAAGGCCAGTGCAATAGAATATACCTGTGTATACTGTTTGCATACTTTATCAACAGTAAACAGTTAGGTCATGTAGAATAAAGAATGTTCAGATTGCTGTTTCAATTTGTTTTTAACTTCCTTTGTTAGATGTTATATAGCTTAATTTCAGGTTGAACAATTTTCATAATTTTAAATATTGAAGATATTTTATAAATGAACTTACCAGCTGCAAAACATTTTGCATCCAATTTATGTATGTCTTAGGTTATTTTTCCAACGAACAAGTTTATAGATTAAATGTAAGCCATACTGAGGAAAAAAGGGTCTTAATGCAGGCAAATCAGGGACGACACTTGTCCGACTAGACTGGATTTTTGTTTAGAAAAGACTTCCTTTAAACAATTAATTCCATGAATGTGGACATTGTCATCTCATATTAGCCTGTGTGGACTGCAATATCAATGACAAATCCAATTATTTAAGTTCCGTATCTCTTAATGTTTCACTCCCTCTGAATTCATCATTTAACTGCGCTTTTATGTGTAAAAAGCTATACAAAATGTGTCGTTTTCTGAGAAAACTGGGCAAAATGCTTGTGCGTAAATTGTCATCCCAGATTAGCCTGTGCAGTCCGCACAGGCTAATCAGGGACGACAATTTCCGCTTTTATGGAATTTTTGGTTAACATGATGTCTCTTCTTAGCGAAAATCTAGTTTTGGCGGAAAGTGTCGTCCCGGATTAGCCTGTGCGGACTGCACAGGCTAATCTGGGATAACACTTTACGCACAAGCATTTTGCCCAGTTTTGTCAGAACACGCCACAAATATGCACATGCAAGTAATAAACTGCTATCCTATATCCCATAAATGTCATATATCTTGAGACCTCATGGTATTGACATTAGTTTTAATCCTGTTTATGGCAGAGTTTTTTTATATTATGCAAACACTGATTTGTTTTTCTTCAGCATTTAACAGTCTCTAGAAATACAGAACGTTTTTTTCTTAAAGAGACACGTTGTATTCTGTTGATCAAGAATCTACATAAACTGTCTGTAAACAAAAAATTGAACTTGAACAATTAAATAATGTAAGAAATAAATAACATGGCAAAATATAATAGTTGGAAAGTAGTGCAGGAGTAATTTCCTACAGCACGTACAATGTCTCACATCATGCATCATGCTGTAATATGGCACAGAATATTAGTTCCATTGTTCTTTTATAATAGATACCATGTTTGTGAATGGCATAGAATAGATACATTAAAGCAAATGTCTTGTACATGCATATTTATTTATTAAAATGCATTTTTTAAGTATGAAAATGAATTGTTTTTGCACAAGGACAGTTTTTCACTAGGACCGTTTTGCACTAGGTCCAAAGATGCATAACTCAAATTCTTTTATATGATTATCGACTAGCTGGGCTTTATACTTCCCACTCTGTGACTGCATCCAAATGTAACCAGGACTTCATTTACTTTTGTGCTATTTTCAACCAAACATGTAACAGGTGGAAAACTTTCTTTACATGATTATAAAATATAATGTTGATCGCAGACCACTGCCTAGACCAAGGATATTGTGTTTATCGATAGATTTTTGCATAATTTTTGTATGTGAGGTTTTTACATATTCTAAAATGGAACTTCTTTGTCAATATTCTTCGCATTTTATATTATGCAACATCATCATAATAACATCATGTTCAACATTTATGAATCTGTAGTTAACTATTAGCATTTAACTGTAAAATTTGTTATAATTTAAAATTATATAAAAACATGTACATCATTTAAAAAAAATAAAAATGTTATATGTTATTGTTAAGTCATATTTACCTCAATTTCCTATATGGTTCATTATGACATTTTTTAGCTCGACTATATATATATATATATAGTGNACAAAACAACATTTACCTGACATACCAAAATGGACTTCACCCAAACCACCCCATTATTTTTTTTTAAACATGGTATTTTTATTTTTTTAAGACCGTCCAACCATCCCACCCAAGCTATTGCTATCAAACTTGAAATATAATCTTATTAGTTTGTTTTATGTCTTTAAAAATGTTCAAAAGATTGTGGAAAAATATACCTGAACTCAGAATCGTCTATAATGTACCACTTCTTAAAAACATAAGCGATCAATATGTTTCAATTATGGTCCTCTTCCAGTTAGAATATGACTATATTACCTTGACCTTATTGAATATGAACAATTTCTCCATGATGGCTTATTTTATACTGTCAAGCACTTGAATAGTCGAGCGCTCTGTCTTCTGACAGCTCTTGTTTAAATTATTTTTTGTTTTGTTTAAACATTGGTTAATGGAGTTGTTGTCTGATTATCAGAAGTTTTTCATTTGCAAAATGTTTTATACACATGTGCTAAAAAAGCATTTTGTATGTAAGTAAACAATATTTTTTACATCAGTGCAAAATAGAAACTGTTTAAACATATATTGAAGACACAATGGGATTAATTATCCAATATGATTGTCTACATATTATTTTGTCTTAAATTATAGGCTGCATGATATAAATGTGAACAGTGTGCTGTTAGTAAATTCATTATGACTGTATGCTATTAAGTGTTATTTAGAAGTGTATGCAAGGTTTTAAAATACTGCTTAATGAAATGGAATGGATGTTATTGTAACTACGTCTGTGTTTGATGTTTAAGCCATGTTCTGTGAAAACTGGGCTTAATGTATGTGCGTAAAACCTTACGCACATGCATTAAGCCCAGTTTTCCCAGAACGTGGCTCAATTACTTTAGCTACGTATGTGTATGTTAATTATGAGAGTTGCAAATATTACAAAGTCTATGAATATGTATTATAATAAAAAGATTTAAAAATCATATATAACCATGTGTTCTTTATATTAAATCATATTGATATTATACAGTAATCCCCCCCCCCTCTGATTTGAGAAGGGCAGTCAACAGTTACTTGCATAAGCATGTGTACCAGTACTTAATACAGTACTGAGAAAATAGATTTACAAATGAAAGGGTAATTGATTATCTGTTCGCCCTGCGATGTCTGAAATACCTTTGAATTGGGGGAATAATCCACTCAAAAACAAAACAACAGAATAAAATCAAATTTACACTAGGACTTTCCTTAGCAATTGATGTTTGTTTGGTTTGATAATGATATTGCACACAAAACACAAAAGACGGGTTACTGAGGATCTTCCTTGTTTCAGACACATTTATATTCAGGTGGTAGATATGATAAACATAGTGCACCACATGGTTGTTAACCATTTAATGGGTATGGGCAATGTCATTTGCAAAATAATGAAATAATGGTCACTATTAGCAACATTACAAGATAGTGTAAGGTTACTGTTAGGTTCTTACTGTAATCTGTTGTGGAATCACAATACATATCGCAAGTGGACATCATATTTCAGTTGCCATGAGTCCCACCACTGGAACACTGTGACCATTGACTTTAGTTCAAAATAATTCAAAGTATTCAAAATATATCAAGCCGATTGTATAATCAATTTTTACCTTAGTTGCAATAATTCAACTCTTAGCTTTACAAACCAAAGGTTTGCTAAGAGCCGTCATAGCAAAAATTATCATAGGCTCTCAGGGAGTCCGTTTATATGGACTATTTTTACCTCTCCATATGACCATACAGTTTGAAAGTAGTAAATGACAATTCCTCTTCTTTCAAAACTTGGAGTTGACCCTGATTTTCAATTTTACTTAAAACCATTGTACTGATATGAATTTGCGATATCTCATATAATTCTGACGCTGATTTTTTCATATATTATATTAAAGTGCATGCTATTTCCTCAATTCAAACTGAAACATAAATAGAAATTTGAAGGCTACCTTATAGTCTGCTAAAAGTGTAATGTAACCGTTTGAATTTGTGTTATTTAGTGAAGTGTAACCTTAAGTTTAAAAATGGCTTCCATAACATCAAAAGTGTTATCTTCTTCCAAACTTTTTAGAGTTTTCGGCTCAAAACATAGCTGTCATCCCGTAATTGCTTCACGTAAAGCCCACTTTACGTATTTCCCCGACACTGCAAAGACGGAGTATGGTGAGGCATTTTGATTATTCGTTCGTTTAGCATTATTTCAAGGTCGTAAGAAAGTAATTTAGACTTTTAGTAAACATGACTTTTGATATGGCTGTCCCTTCGAGCTCAAAGCTGAATGGTTTAAAAATAGTGAAAATTAATTACAGAGATATATTTTAAGAACCGTAAATCAATTTTAAAAATGACGACAAAATTCCAAATACAGTTGATGACAGCTCAGAATTTCATCTTGTGCTTTTATAGTGAAATGGGGTCCTTACAACAGCCATGCTATTGAGCTTTCTCTTAAGCAACGCGGTAAGAATGTTGTCTTATCACTAGGGAGGACCCAGGTTCAATCCCCCATTAGAGCTCTTGCTTCACTACCACATTACTATGCTGGGACTTCATCGGACTAGCCAAGGTCAGGTGGCTAGGCTTGGGAGAAACTTGTCCAACTTGTTGACGCTCTCAAATATCAAGCTACTTTTTATATGGGTAATATTTGCAGGGCCGTCGATCTCCGTTTTTTGGGGCCGAATATCAGCCCGGTCCACCATCAAAAAAGTATACTTTTTTCCCCTTTTTTGGAAAAAAAATCCCCCTAAATTTGTTTTTGTTTTTTTTACAAAGAAGTGTTTCATGATTATTTATCTCAATTTTATTTCAAGTACATCTATTAAAATATACTAAATTATGAAAAAAGCAATGAATAAAGTTCAATCAGTACAAATGTAGTAATAAGATAAGTAAAAAAAAATCCCCATAAAATGGAAATGCCGCGAAAATTCCCCCTCATGAGCCCATGATGAGGGCCCCTTCCCCTGATGGACAGAGACGGCCCTGATTTGGAGCGTACAACGGGGGAAAGACCAAAACAATGGTGGAAAGTTTTCCTTCTTTGTCTATATTGTTGCACAAGGATTTTGTGCGCAACATTCAAGCCCCGATATCAGACAGTTAATATCAAAGGATTGCAATAATATTTACATACCTGTGTAGATAATTCATTTCTCGATAATGTTTCGTAAGAATTATGTAATGACATTTTCATTTTTTTTTGCACGCCAGAGCAATGTAAATCGAACCACTATTCAAATTTTCAATTTCTCTGGATTCGCCCGCTGTGTATGTACGCAGCAGGTCGATGTTAACTATCTGATTTAAATGTGAAGAATAAACGGTGGAAAACACAGATTTCGTTCGTCTGTTTTGAGCGCAGAGCGTTATATAGTACAGCAATGTTATTATACTTTTCTGGATTTATTGAGAATTGTTGTTTTTTTCTAAAGTGACAATTCAAAATTTGCAAGTTCTGAAATAAATAACATCTTTTATTTGTATGGGGTACATAAATAATAGTGATACAGATCGTACAGTATACCGTCCTATGTAACGTAGAATGTAAGAAACATAGAAAATCTGAAATTTATTATCATTTCAGTTTTATGGAATAATATATAATTTAAGAACTATTTGTCACATGTTCCAAGTAAAAAACGATATTGAAAACGTGCGCATATTCATTCCGAATTCACTCGCTGAGGAATTACTAATATGACATTTATATTATAGACAAATAACGCGTAGACGTTACACTTTAGTGTCGACAATCCGCATTTTTCTGATTGGTTGATATTTAAATCTGTTTCAAAACATGGCATGAGGTTAGTAATTGTATTGCGATTTAAGCAGACGTTTAACTCAAGAATAATTGCCTTTCTAACTTCAATTTGAAGATTTTTGAGGTAAAGATGGACTTCTGAACTTAAACTTTATGAGTTGGTAATGTTATTTTGCAATTTTACGCAAATTGATGAAAATTTAAACTTTCTGGTTTCCACCACGTAATTGGTCCTTGGCCGATAAGACGTTCCAAAGAATTTAGCCCATATAAAAAGTATCTATATATTCTTTGCACGTCTTATAAATAAGACTAGGGAGAAACATCAACACACCACGGTCACAAACTATGGTTCAGCAAGTAGTATTCTAAACATCGCCACAGGGTTGCTTTTATTTTTCGGAAGGGTGCATCATCAGTTGCACCCCAGTCAGGGATGGAAACTAACCTTTTACTATTGGTTGCCCGCACAGGCAACCATCTTTAGTATTTTGGTTGCCCAGCTAAAGAGTAACGATCCCAGAAATATGAACATGTCATGTCATGTGTATCTAATATATTCTTTAAATAAAATAATAGATAATTAAATAACATTGCTGACATGACACAATTTCAATGCATTATGTATTATTATGAGCCTGAATTGAATCATTTTCTTTGCATAAATAATGAATATTATTTAACTCATTATTGATTCACTGTCGCCAATTTTTATTGCACTGAATTGTTTCAAGCTTTAAAAAAAAGTAAGTTGCCCGGCCGGACTACCAACTTTTGAAATTGAGTTGCCCAAGCCAAAATCTACTTGCCCAGGCTCACGGGCAACCACCAACTTCCATCCCTGCCAGTCTGCAGTTTATCTCCATCCCTAACTAAGCCGCTTAAACGAGACCTCACAACATCACCATCATCCAGGTCTACGCACCAACATCAGACTGCAAAGACAACGAGATTGAACAGTTTTATGAAGAGTTAGAATGCATCATAGTAAAGGTCCCAAAGAAACTGACCTTATTGTCCGAGGCGACTTAAATGCCAAGGTTGGATCACACTCCTACTTGTGACCCAGATTAGCTGCGTATCTGCGTATTTCACCAAATTAAAATGTTTAAAAACGCTAGGAAATAGAATATAATGCGTATTGAAAACGCAACCATTTTGACTTTGACGCAAATACTTTAAATTTGATGAGAATGATACAAGAGCATCGATCAAAAATGTGTTGCTAATTTTCTGAATTTTTTCTTTGGAATTAGTATCATACCACAGCGACGCTTTCATGCAGTCAAAAGTTTGATAGCAAGCGCCTGGATGATGGAGGAGGAAAACAAACAAAGTTATTCATAATTCAAACACTCTTTGGACAAGATTTAAGAATAAATAAAGCGTCTGACTACATATTTACCACGACATATAGTAGAGTTGCAAACTTTAAACAAGCTTGATTTGAAATACCAGAATTTGAATTGGACCACCTTTAGGGAGCTTTCCTTTTTTCTAACTTATTTCACCCTATTTCCAAAATGAAATCAACCTACTTTTCAAAATCAATGGGTGAAAACCCTATTTCCCGAAAAATTATCTGGGGGACTGCTCCTACCCAGACTGGGCTGGGACAGTGGGTAGATTTGGCAAAGGATGACAGAGGGCTTAGACTTCTTGAGTTTGAAAGAAACTGTCCAGAACAGCGATCTGGCATGCTCCAAACGGAAAAGTACACAACCAGATTGATTTCAAACTTGCACTGCAACGGTTCAAGTCCAGCATCAACAAGGCGAACAAAACAATGTTTCCTGGCGCAGACAATGGCAGTGACCATATAAGTACTCCCAACCATCAAGCTGAAGTTAAAGAACAAGCACATTACCCAAGAACTTTGCATTATATTTGATTTTAAGAAACTGAAAGATCCAGAGATAGCAAAGACATTTCATACACAGAACCTAGGTGGCTAGTTTTTAGCCATGCACATGCTAGACAGTCACATTGACACTATCATCAACATCATCAAGACAGTCCTGCTGTTCATCTGCTTAATAAATTCTTGGGAAAGATACGAGGAAAAACAATCCATTGGTGACAACTGAGATCATGGACATCTGCAACAAGAGAAGAGAGATAAGCAACAAGAAGTACACCAGCCATGACTCTAGATTAAGTACCAGAAAGCGAACCGGGAGGTGAGGAAGAAGATGAAAGAGGCCAAGGATTATTTAATAGAGGAGATATGTTACAAAATTGAAAAAGAGATGACCAGCAGTTAGAAGGCCTACAGCACCCTCAAGACTTTCATGAAGACCAGTCAGCCCAAGGCCAAAGTTAAAGCATTGCGAGTAGACTGAACTCAAATTTGCAAGCACTTGTTTCGGGGACAAATATTTGTTGTTTGTATTAAAAAGGTATTCTCCATCGTTAATTGAAACAAACATTTCATAAATCCCTGCTAACTATATGATGTTCCTCGTTAATTCCACTGTTATTTGTCGTATAAGCCGAGTATCGGCGCAAAGAATTGTACAATCTTATATGTCCGGCTATATTCGCGAATATATATAGCTAAGACTGTTGTTGTGGGGCGACAACTCAACACAACTCAACTCAAGTTTGCACTTGTGCTATGGAATTATCACCATTTAACATTTCTAATCTAATTGAGTATTTTGGGAAAGTTTTGCATTTTTGGGGGAAATTTGTGGTCAGATTTTGGGGGAAAAAGTTACTTTTTACCATTCGGAATCAGCTGAATATCTGTGGTAATTTTGAGCAAAAAAATATCACTGATATAACTGTATTTATTTTTTCCCCGATCTAGTGTAGCCAATGCATCATTTAAAAAAAAAAAGAAAAGCCATGTGAATCTAAATTGTTCAATGTCAAGTTGAAATGAGCCAAACATGCCTTTTATTAACAAATATTCAGGGAATAAAAGCAACCTTTGGATTGATGGAACAAATTTATTATGCAACTCGTTTTTATTTTTATTCAGGAGAGACTTCCAGAATGAACTTGGTACAGTCACTTAACAGTGCCATGGATATCGCCCTTGGCAACGATCCCACAGCAGGTCAGTGTAACCATCAAAGCAACAGATAAGGAATGTTTTTGCATTAATTACCAATACCAAAACACAATTTTCTAAGTAAAATATTGAATTTTATGAGTAAAAGTTTGCTCTGTATCATGGAGTTTCTCACACATGGGCGAATTCATAGTTTGTACCCTGTATAAATTGTCAACATGATATGCTTGGTCAAATACCGTGTAAATGGTTTTATTGCTTTATATAGGTTTATCCTGATGGAATGTTCCTAAGTGTTTCCTTTATAAGAATGAATGAGACTTTTAAAAGTACTTTGACAATGCAGAATGCCAAGATGGTCGACTTAATTGAGTCCTGGAAAACCAATTCCTAAACCATATTTAATTTAAAGGTAGAAAAATCCTTTTGCTTGATTTATCTAACATTGGCTTCCAACAGTTGTGAGATTGAAATGTGGAGCAATATCATACAAGAAGAAGAGAATAATAAAAAATCAAACAAATCTAATCAATTGGTACTTGAGTTTTCTGTAGCACTGTGAAAACCTCTTCCTTGCATGCCCTTATATTTTATTTTCCAGTGTTTAGATACGAGACAAAAACCCCAGACAATTACAAATATTTTTGTGTCTCACCAATATTTATGTGCAGTCATTTTAGTTGCGAACAAATTGTGTTGCAAGGATTTGTGTAGTTGTTTCCTGCTAATAATAATTACTAACAAATGAGAACTTTGAATTCAAGTACTAATGTTTTTATGTTTATTCACTTAATCTTGATAGACCCATTTATGAGACAGACTAAGTTGAGGTCACACACAAGGAAGCCAGAGTCTACTTTTTTAACAACCATGGTAATTGTTAATAAGGAAGGCCTAAGTTGCATAAGAAGTTGGACAGTAAATGAGATATTTTGGCATAAATTTCAAACATTTGTTGAATTTCTTTTCAGTAGTATAGCCTTTCTCCTGCCCTGTTCATGCTAATAACTAATGTTCACAATTTAAATGAGAAAAAACTCACTGTAGTTTTGATGCTGTGTAACCTGATTAGAAAAATCACTGCAAATTCTGATGGTGTGTTACCTGTTTGGTAATCTGTGGTTTCAGTGATTCTGGGTGAAGACGTCGCGTTTGGGGGAGTGTTCCGCTGCACCGTGGGACTCAAGGACAAATATGGTAACAGTCATCACAATTATGGTAGATGTGGTAACATAGTCATCACAATAAGGATAGATGTGGTAACATAGTCATCACAATAAGGATAGATGTGGTAACATAGTCATCACATAAAGGATGTAACATACAGCAATGGAAAAATAATAAATATGTGACATCACAGTGATGTTAATAATGGTAAATAGTGTACAATACAGTCATTGCTATAGTGTCTTGGAGGCAATCATCCGTTTGGGATAAACATTATAATTTAACCCCCACAAACAAAGTTTAGGGTGGTATATAGGAGTGAACTTGTCTGTCTGTCTGTTTGTCGGTCGGTCCCCATATTAAGTGTCCGCTCTCAAATTCAAGTTGTTTTCATCCGATCTTCACCAAACTTGGTCAGAAGTTGTATCTTGATGATGTCTAGGTCAAGTTTGAATATGGGTCATGCCGGGTCAAAAACTAAGTCACGGGGTCTTAGTGCCTTTTAAACATTCAGCATGTTTTCCGTTCTCTAATTCAAGTAGTTTTCATCCGATCTTCCCCAAACTTGGTCAGAAGTTTTATCTAGATGATCTTAAGGCCAAGTTCGAACATGGGCCTTGCCGGGTAAAAAACTAGGTCACCGGGTAACTTAGTGCATTTTAAACATTGAGCATGGTGTCAGCTCTCTTATTGAAGTAGTTTTCTTTCGATCTTCACCAAATGTGGTCAGAAGTTTTATATAGATGATCTCTAGGCCATGTTCCAACATGGGCCATGCCAGGCCCAAAACTAGGTCACAGGGTCACTTAATGTGTTTTACACATTCAGAATGGTGTCCGCTCTCTATTTCAAGTACTTATCATCCGCTCTTCACCAAACTTGGTCAGAAGTTTTATCTAGATGATCTCTAGGCCATGTTCAAACATGGGCCATGCCGGGCCAAAAACTAGGTCACGGGGTCATTTAGTGCGTTTTACACATTCAGCATGTTATTTCAAGTACTTTTCATCCGCTCTTCATGTGGGGATATTCGACACGTCTGTGACAAAGCTCTAGTTCGAGCTTGTCCCAATTCTATAAAAAAATGAAGTGGGACACTAAGTTAATCATGGCCGTTAATTTTTTTATTAATTATTTAATAATTTTCCAAATGTTCTCTATCCAACAATTGTAATGTTTCCAAATGAAATGTTAATTAAGGCTAATATACCCACCTGTATAGGTGTATCTGTATGGGTGAAAAAAAGACTGTAAAGTGAGGCAGTTGATGTAGTTGTGATATGAGAAGATTATCCTGCAATGTTTTTTTATAAATAATGCATCTACAAATTGTTATTAGTTGTTGAATGGTTCTTATAATTTAAATTACCCTTGCTCTTTGAAAACAGGGCTAGATGCATTTGTGTATATTGTTGTCCCAGATTAGCCTGTGCAGTGTGCACAGGCTAATCAGGGATGACAATTTCCGCCCAAACTGGATTTTCGCTGAGAAGAGACTTCCTTTAAACGAAAAATATAATAAAAACTTAAAGCTTTGTCCCTCATTAGCCTGTGCGGACTTCCCAGCCCAGTTTTCCCAGGACCCAGCTCACTAAGTAAAACCATGTCACATACTTCCTGTCTTACTCACACAGGCGCTGACAGAGTCTTCAACTCTCCTCTCAGCGAGCAAGGAATTGTAGCGTTTGGAATCGGACTAGCCGTTGCCGGGGCGACCGCCATAGCAGAAATACAGTTTGCAGACTACATCTTCCCAGCGTTTGACCAGATCACGAATGAGGCGGCAAAGTTTCGTTACCGGACTGGAAACCTGTTTGACTGCGGCAAGTTGACTATACGGACGCCCTGTGGTGCAGTGGGTCATGGCGCGCTGTATCATTCACAGAGCCCCGAGGCGTTCTTTGCACACATCGCGGGGATGAAGGTGACGATTTTAGTTATGAAGTCTGATTAAATTGTTATTAAAAGCTCCTTGCGACTAAAACATAGTTTTGGTTACCATATATGAGCCTCGCTCTGGGAAAAATGAGGTTTAATGCATGTGCGTAAAGTTTTGTCTCAGATTAGCCTGTGGAGTCCACACAGGCTAATTAAGGACGACACTTTCCGCTTTTATTGTATTTTTTTTGTTTAAATGAAGTGTCTTCTATGCAAAAATCTAGTTTAAGCGGAGAGTGTTGCCCCTGATTAGCCTGTGCGGAATGCACAGACTAATCTGGGACAACGCTTTACGCACATGCATTTAACTCTGTTTTCCCAGAGCAAGGCTCATATCCTTTATTTTAACTTACTGTTATGTTCAAACAAATTACTATAGGATATTTACACGTTTTCGATTGTGTGTTCTGAAATTATTCAGGAAGACCTTTAACCCATTTATACCTAGTAGACTCTCCCGTCCTTAAAAATTGGATCAATTTATTTCCAAATTAGGGATGTCTAGTATATTTATTTCTATATTTAGAATATTTCTTACAGAAATTCCTTTAAGCAAACAGCCCAGACCCTGATAAGACGCCGCATCATGCCGCGTCTCATCTGGGTCTGCGCTGTTTGCCTAGGCATTTTTTCGCACTCTTTGTTCTCGTTCAAGGATGGGCAATTTAAAAAGAAGTCATACACATATAAAAAAAGTCCCTGAAATGGAATTGTATTCAATAATTACATCTAGTGTTGATCAAACATAATGGTGTAAAACATAAAATAATATGTCTTACGTGCTGAGTGCATTGTAATTTATTGTACACTGGTGTTTGGACTTTTTGCTAATTAATAGGTCTGAAGTTTTTTTGCATTCTCATTAAAACCACTGAAATGGCGCACAATTTTTATGTCTGCAAATATTAATGTATTTGTGGTATATTCATACTTCATCATTTGTTTTTTTAACCAGGTTTTCCGAAGGAAAAAACTGGTTACTAGATTGGCGAATGCAGGCGGGCTGGCTGGCGGGCGGGCGGAACAAGCTTGTCCGCTCTCTAATTCATATAGTTTTCATCTGATCTTTACGAAACTTGGTCAGAAGTTGTATCTAGACAATATCTAGGTCAAGTTCGAATATGGGTCATGCCGGGTTAAAAACTAGGTCACGGGGTCACTAAGTGCGTTTCAAACATTGAGCATGTTGTCGGCTCTCTAATTCAAATAGTTTTCATCCGATCTTTACGAAACTTGGTCAGAAGTTTTATCTAGACAATATCTAGGTCAAGTTCGAATTTAGGTCATGCCAGGTCAGAAACTAGGTCACGGGGTCGAAAAACAGATTGATTTTGAAAAAAGGGGGGTAATTGTGATGAACAATCAGTAGCAATGCACATTTTGAGTTGCAGTTAGTTTAAACCTATTTATTTAAGCTCGATTGCATCGAAAGCCGTAGGCTTATATTAACGCTCTCGAGTCCGTTTCCTGGGACTATAACCAGTACTTGGTGACTTTGGGGTAGATCAAAGGAACACTCCCAGTGGGGTTCGAACCCATGACCTCCCGATCGCTAGGCGGACACCATATCCTTTACGCCACGGCGACCTCAAACTGAGTTGCAGTTGTCTCCCTTTATCAGACTTTTTTTTATTGAAAACCTGGTTTTGTGACAATTTTGTCCCTTGTTAGAACTTCATTTGAGAAAAACTGACATGTAGCATCAAATGTCCTGCTTAGAGGACAAACAATTGTTTATGACTAAAATTAGGTGCAAGGTTATTAATAACATAAAAATATTTTCACCTCAAAACAAGACTGTCTTGCCCTTTTGAGGAAGTTTTAAAGCTAAATGTCTTTTCTTTTACCAGTCAAAGATGATACACCTATTGATGGTTCATTAGAAAACATTGTGTCTGAAAGCTAGCTGTTTTTGTCATTTCCAGTTGACAGACAGTTGGTATTAGCTCTGCTATCTACACTCTGATCAAAGAAAATATAAATCAGCATAAAAGTTATGTGTATTTGAAAAGAACTGTTATAGAAAGCTTTTCCAAAGTGACAAAACAAAGACTTGGCAGCAGAGCTCCAGATAAGGATTTAGTCTAAAGGGTATTTTACCCCCTGATATTATTGTTAAAGCATATTTTACTCCTTTGTTTCAGGCATAAAGGGTATTTATGAATATTGTGAGGTATTTTCCATATCCATAGAAAACTGACATAGTACATGGCGTGTTTAATCTAGAAATATTATTATTTGGTATTAATAAATGCAAACAGAATAAATTTTAAGTGATGATATATATTTTGATCCGCAAACATTATAGGCCGCCATTTTGATTAAAGGTTATTTTGATTGACTTACTTTTGATTCAAAGGTTAACTAACACTAAACATTCAACTGGATTATTGGTTAAACTGGCTACGCACTTTAATCGATTAAAAATACATACCAAGATTTGTATTGCATAATGTTACATACTGGGCCAATTTTTAATGCATTTTTAATTTTTCAATGCGTTCATACGCAGATACGAATCTTATCTGGAGCTCTGCTTGGCAGGAATATATATAGAAAACTAGGTGAGTGTTAAATTATCCACACATTCCTGAGTTAACTCTTGGCTTTTTTATGGTAGTAGCATAACATATGTAAGTTGGTGGAGCAAACTAATTCCATATTTTTCATGACATGAAATTGAAAATAATATATGGCATTTCCATGAAGTGTAGATGTGCAGACACTTTTTTGATCAACCGAGATGCACATTTTCCCGAGTTATGTGCCCTTGAACATAAAATGTAAGTGGAGTTTCTGGATCAAATTTTTGCCTTAATCTTTAACGTGATTCAATTCAAGCTTCAAGTATGAGCCTTGTTCTGAGAAAACTGGGCATAATGCATGTGCATAAAGTGTCATCCCAGATTAGCCTGTGCAGTCCGCACAGGCTAATCAGGGACGACACTTTCCGCCTAAATTTGATTTTTGCTAAGAAGAGACTATATTTAAACGAAAAATGTCATAAAAGCGGAAAGTGTCGTTCCTGATAAGCCTGTGCGGACTGCACAGGCTTATCTGGGACGACACTTTACGCACATGCTTATGCCCAGTTTTCCAAAACACGACACATATTTCATCAACAGAAGGTTTAGATAAGCAAGTCATTTTGTTCATTCACAGTAGTCCATCCAGTTCTGAGTAATATGCCCTTGAATTAAGCCATTAGCATAGATGTAGCATAAAATGTGCTTAGTTTGTGTAGCGAACAACCTCCACATTTCTGAAGTGATTAAAATATGCAATCATTATGTCATCATGATATGTTGATGTTCATGGCACACTGTTTCCCGTTGACCCTCACATTCCTGTGTTCTGTACCTTGAACAAAGCTGACATACGAAGTGATGTTGGTGGTGGTGGGGGGGATTACTGATGTTTGTAACACAGCTCTAGTAATTGAGTTATCCTCATGTACCTTGTATGATGACGCCCGCATTAAAACCTTGAAGGTGGTACTTCAAGTCAAAATGCAGCTTTGAATGTGTAGACTGTAGGTCTGTGTAACTCTTTCAGTGCTGGAACCGAATTTTGAAGGCCTTTGCTAACAGTTTGGATCCATATGAGACGCCACAAAACGTGGCGTCTCATCAGGATCCAAACTGTTTGCTATTCTGATAGTATTCTTTGAAAAAAAATCGAAGAAAATGCTAATTTTGGAAATTCAGCAGACGACATTTTAGCAGACGACAAATTTCCCAGCATGCAAAGGGGTAAAAGCAGTATGAGAGAATATCTTTCAGTGGCAGTGATAGCTCTATTGAAAATATGCTTGGCACGGTTGGAAGCATACATTGTCTTGCGATCCTTTGCAGTCTGCACAGGCTAATCAAGGACGTCATTTTTTGCTTTAATGGAATTTTTTGTTTCAAGTAAGTCTCTTCTAAAAGAAAACCCAGTTTGGGCAGAAAGTATCATCCCAGATAAGCCTGTGCAGACTACACAGGCTAACCTGGGACGAAACTTTACGCACATGCATTAAGCCCAGTTTTCCCAGAACAGGACTCACTCATTTTATTCCACATGTTGACAGGTGGTCATTCCGCGGGGTCCCATCCAGGCCAAGGGGCTGCTACTGAGCTGTATAAGGGAGGACAACCCTTGTGTTATGTTTGAGCCTAAGATCCTGTACCGCTCTGCCATTGAGGAGGTCCCCATTGGAGACTATTCTATACCGCTGGGAAAGGCAGAGGTCCTTGTGGAAGGTAGCACTGCCTGTTTGTGATAACATTTGTAGAATTCTAGAAACTATTAAGTATTGTATCAACAGTCTGTTAGTATGATTATGATACTTAAACAATACAAAAAACACAACAATTCCCAATTTTAGTCAAAACAAAGCAATTTTGCCCATTCCCATATGATGTAAAAATGGAAGGGCTCTAAGAATGGGGATCACACCCCGTATTTCAACATGGCCACTCAAATACCATGTTCCTGCACCATTGCTACTTTTATCTTCATTGAGCTTTTTCCACCACTTGGGGATGCTGCAGTATCACCTTTGGGGNCTGTCGGTCATTCTGTCTGTCCCAAAACTTTAACCTTGGTCATAACTTTTGCAATATTGAAGATAGAAACTTGATATTTGGCATGCATGTGCATCTCATGGAGCTGCACATTTTGAGTGGTGAAAGGTCAAGGTCACCCTTCAAGGTCAAAGGTCAAACAAATAATTCAAAGGGCGCATTAGGGGGCATTGTGTTTCTGACAAACACATCTTTTGTTTTTTATTTGAGGTTCTCTACCAAGTTTTTCTAATTTTGCTCCTGTGGTCAAAACTGGCCACGCCCTAGGGGTGACCAGTTTACAATGCCTTAGATAGGGAAAACCTTTACAGCTGCATGAATTGATAGAATGATTATTAGAGAAGCCTTTCAAAGGTCTCAGCTACAAGGCTAAAAGGATAACAGCCCTGCTCAATCACTGTTTGTTGCCTGGATGTTGGCCTGATAACTCTTTCAGTGCTGGAACCGAATTTTGAAGGCCTTTGCAAACAGTTTGGATCCAGATGAGACGCCACAGAACGTGGCGTCTCATCAGGATCCAAACTGTTTGCTATTCGGATAGTATTCTTTGGAAAAAAAATCGAAGAAAATGCTAATTTTAGAAATTCAGCAGACGACATTTTAGCAGACAACAAATTTCCCAGCATGAAAAGGGCTAATCCCGCTGCATGTTTCGCTGACCGTTGTTACCTTTCTGTTTGTATTGCAGGGTCAGACGTGACCATGGTAGGGTATGGCACACAGGTTCACGTGTTACGTGAGGTGGCAAATATGGCCAAGGACACACTGGGGGTCTCCTGTGAGGTCATAGACCTGCGCACCATCCTGCCCTATGACCTCGACACCATCATCGCCGTGAGTGATGTACATGTTGTGATGAGGATGCATTTTTGTTGTTCACGGCTTTTTCATAGCTTTTTGGTCAACGTTTATGTTGTTGTTAGCAGTTCAATGATTGTGTTTCCTGTTGTATCAAGTTTCTTTTATGTGAAAATGTCAAGGGTTAAATGTCAGCTGTTATTTCAGCTACACATCTTTCAGATATTAACCAATTTATGCCTAGCGTCTAGAAAAAAGGCCTTGGCAAACAGCGTAGACCCAGATGAGACGCCGCATGATGCGTCGTCTCATCTGGGTCTGCGCTGTTTGCTTAAAGGAATTTCTGTAAGAAATATTCTAAATATAGAAATAAATATACTAAAAATCCCTAATTTTGGAAATAAATTGATCCAATTTAGAAGGATGGGAGAGTCCACTAGGCATAAATGGGTTAACTGCAACGGTTGCACATTCAGCCCCCACTTTACAAATTTCTTTCTAGTTAATAAAAATGTGCGGAGATCATTACTTTTCTGTTTAACTCATTTATGCCGAGTGGACTCTCCCATCCTTCTAAATTGGATCAATTTATTTCCAAAATTAGAGATGTCTGGTATATTAATTTCTATTTTCAGAAGATTTCTCACAGAAGTTCCTTTAAGCAATCAGCGTAGACCCTGATGAGATGCTGCATCGGTTTGCCCAGGCCTTTTTTTGTAGACGCTAGGCATAAATGGGTTAATTGCTTTTATGATTCCGTGTTGTCTATCCTCACTGTGTCTGTCTGTCCGTCAGAGCTCCAGATAGGGCAAGTACCTCCGTAGTTACACCCTATATTTCCCAAAGATGTGTTGACAAGTATTTGTAGGGGTCAAAATTGGTATTCTTGCTTGCACTTGTGGTACACATTCATTCATATGTCATTTCCAACTCTTTTCTTAAAAGAGTGATTGCCTCTGGATTGTCTTGTGGTCATCATATAGAATGTGCAGACAGTTTCACAGTTCTAACGTAGAGTTGTAGAATGTTTTCAGTTCACCTGAGCACCATGTGCTAATAGTGAGCTATTGGGATATTGCAATGTCGTCATCTGTTGGTTAGTGCGTTCATGAGACCGTCAACTTTTTTCTTAAACAACATCTCCGAAACCAATTGGCAGATTTTCATGAAACTTCAAAGACTTGATCCTTGGGTGACTCTCTTTTTTCAAAGCGGATGTGTATGTAGGTCATTCGTTAGCATCTGCAATCAATTTTTAGGATAGAAACTTCAAAAATCTCTGAAACCGGAAGGCCCAGATGTAAAATATTTTGGAACGTAAGATTGTATAGTCGTCCTTTACAAAAAAAAATCATGTCTTGGGGTAAAAAATGGCCAAAACAGTGCATCCTAAAGGAGTATTAGTCTTATAAAAGTAAATGACTTCAACAACTTAACCCTTTTAGCGCTGGAACCAAATTTTAAAGGCCTTTGCAAACAGTTCGGTTCCAGATGAGACGCCACAGAACGTGGCGTCTCATCAGGATCCAAACTGTTCGCTATTCTGATAGTATTCTTTGAAAAAAAATCAAAGAAAATGCTAATTTTAGAAATTCAGCAGACGACATTTTAGCAGACAACAAATTTCCCAGCATGCAAAGGGTTACACATGTTTTGTTTGTAAGAAATTCAGTTATGGTCATCTTGCTATGCGTTTTGAGTTGAAGGAATATTTACTACCAATGTTTGGTATGAGTAGAGCATTTTGAAAATAATGAACACTATCTTGAACATTGGGCTTTAAATCTTTTTGAGCCTCTCTCAGGGCAAATTGGGTTTAATGCATGTGCCTTTAGAGTCGCCCCAGATTAACCTGCAGTCTGCCCAGTCTAATCAAGGACGACCACTTTCCGCCTAAACTGGAGAAAAAGTTTCTTCCTTTAAACGAAAAATACCATCAAGACGGAAAGTGTCGTCCCTGGTGAGCCTCTGATTAATCTGGGACAACACTTGACGCATATGCATTGAGCCCCATTTCTCAAGAGGGAAGGCTCATTTAGATTACATGGAATAAATACCAGCCATATGGTTGTATTTCAGTCTGTTGTGAAGACAGGCCGTCTCATTGTCAGCCATGAGGCTCCACAGACCATGGGCTTTGCTGCCGAGATCGCAACAGCAGTACAGGTAGGGGACATAGTTGAAACAAAAACAGACAGATTTGTGCACTGGTAAATGATGCATCCTTTTATAACAGTACTCGTACACAAAATGCTTACAAACTGCTCGACAGGACATTGATATACAATGAATGCTTCACAGACACTTAATACACGTAGGTACAAAGATCACTTACCTCATTAAATGTCTATCACCCTGTATTGAATAATAGTCATTGAAAGGTAAATGTTCTTATTTGATCTTTCGCTGCAAACCTTGTTTACTTAATACAGTCTGGTTCAATTGTTACATGATATGAAAAACTTTCAGTTGTTAGTTCCTGTTTACTTGCACATACATTTGTCTATCACTTAGTGAATTGTCCTTGATCTTATCAACTAATACTATTCTGCTAAGTTATAAAGCTTTGTCTCAGGCAAACTCTAACTTAACAAGCAGATGTGTCTCTTTATTCCCATATTGTAAAAAAAAATATAGTTAGTTCAAACCTTTTATTTTGGCTTGATTGCATTGAAAGCCTTGTGCTTATTGAAACACTATTGAGTCTGTTTCCAGGGTAGAACATGTACTAGATGTCTTTAGCCCTTGGCATGCTGGGAAATTTGTCGTCTGCTAAAATGTCGTCTGCTGAATTTCTAAAATTAGCATTTTTCTTGATTTTTTTTCTTATACCACTATCAGAATAGCAAACAGTTTGGATTCTGTGGCGTCTCATCTGGATCCAAACTGTTTGCAAAGGCCTTCAAATCTGGTTCCCGCGCTCAAAGGGTTAGGGGAGATCTAAAGAACCCTCCCACAGTGGGGATTGAAACCCTATCCTCGCGGTTGCTAGGTGGAAACCATATCCACTACACCATGGTGATCTCAAATATAGAAAAAAGAAAATAGAGTTATCAAGCATGATGTCTTTGGGACAGTTCTTGTATAGCAAATGTGTAAACATAAAACAAATTGCAACACACATAATTTTAAGAGACTGATATATGTATGTCTGCATGCTGTGCTTGTTCTCCATTGCAGGAGGAGTGTTTTCTGAATCTCGAGGCGCCTGTGCAGCGAGTGTGTGGCTATGACACTCCGTTTGCTCATGTGTATGAACCATTCTACCTGCCCGACAAGTGGCGGCTAATGGAGGCTGTCAAACGGGTCACCAGTTACTGAACATTGTGAGTTGTTTGAACAAAGATATTATTCTAGCAGGTTGTCAATATCTGTGAATTGTAACTTGCTGTATCATCATCGTCATCATATTCATCATCATCATCATTTCCTTAACCGGTCTGGCCATCGGGGTGAAATGATGGACAATGTTACAGAAATTCTCCGCCCGTCAGGTCTGCTATGTGCTGCTTGGAGTAGCTCATCATTGGTGAGAGATGTCCAATCTTTCACATTGTCCATCCAGCTTTTCTTCTGATTGCCTTGATGGCGACGCATCAGCAGGCACAACTCACTTTTCAAGTTGTTATATGTAGTTATTGTGTACTGTGCATTAAAGAGGAAAGTTTTTATATTATTGGATTTGTAAAATGATTTGAACGTTGGTTTCTTTTTCTGTTTAACAGTCCTTATGTTAGTATTATAATAATGGTTTCACAACATTGTAAGGGTACACTACACTGTATGTTTTAGTACGTTACCCCTTGTTTATTCCAAAAGATTTTTTTCTTTCTGACACTATGCAATTTTCTATGTAAGGGGTTATAGATGTCTGTACATTTTCTTTCGCATGTTTGTCTTTTCTTTAAAGAGAAGTCAAAAGTTTTATATCTCACTTCATAAGTGTTTTTCCTGTTTTGTGCAAGTATTTGAGAGATAAGTCTATTTAACATAATATTATGGTAAAATTTGTACAAATCATGTGAAACTTGTCAGGCACATTTTGTATAAATCTTGAGTAACTTGTTTTGCAAAATTTGTATAAATCATGTATAAAGTGTCAGGCACAATTTGTATAAATCATGTATGTGGTTTATGTTCACCTAGTGTGTGGGTTGTGGAGTATATGCAGACAGTTCTGTGTGTGAATGCTGGTAATACTGGTTTACTTTTGTATACAACTTGGCAAACAACTGCCAGTCATTGTTTTGGAATGACTTTGCTTCCATATAGATTCTTATACTTGATTTTAAAACATTTTTCATGTAGTTTTTTTGGGGTCAATATTCTATGGTAAGCTGGACTAGTTTTGCGAACGTCTGAAGTATTACAGTTCTAATATATGTTTACCAAAGAGCCCAAGTTCAATGCTCGGGAAACATCTGGGATAAAGGGTCTTCATTAACCCTTTGCATGCTGGGAAAATTGTCGTCTGCTAAAATGTTGTCTGCTAAATTTCTAAAATTAGCATTTTCTTCGATTTTTTTTCAAAGAATACTATCAGAATAGCAAACAGTATGGATCCTGTTTAGACGCCACGTTTTGTGGCGTCTCATCTGGATCCAAACTGTTTGCAAAGGCCTTCAAAATCCGGTTCCAGCGCTCAAAGGGTTAAAATGGGCAGTACCAGGCTGGTGAGATTATGTAATGAGCCTCATTATGGGAAAACTGCGCTTAATGCATGCGCATAAAGTGTCATTCCAGATTTACCTGTGCAGTCTGCACAGGCTAATCAGGGACATTTTACGCTTTTATGGTGTTTTCATTTAAAGGAAGTCTCTTAACCAAATCCAGTTCAGGCAGAATGTGTTGTCCCAGATTTCCCTGTGCAGACTGCACAGGTTTAGCTGGGAAGACACTCTACGTACATGCATTAAGTCCGGTTTTCCCAGAACGAGGCTCTAATAATATGCTAAATACAAGGAAATTCTTGGTCCAGACTTTTCACGTAGGTTTTAACTTTGTAAGTTTAGTCTTTTCATTTGCTATATTTGAAATATTTGCCAAACAACATTCTTGTTAAAGACCATCCAATTCCATTTTTACAGGGTAGGTCATCTATAAATTTTGAAATTATTTCGAAGAAATATTCCTTGGGTAGTAATGTTTGCTCATTTTGGTGTAATGACATCTTTTAAATGAGTTCTATTCTATTTCAGTAATATTTCACTACAAAAATTTCTCAATACTTCTTTTTAGCTCGGCTGTTTTCGAAGAAAACCCGAGGTATTGTCATAGCCAGCTCGTCGTCACGCGTCCGCCGTCCGCGTCGTCCCAAAACTTTAACATTTGCCTTTTGCAATATTGAAGATAGCAACTTGATAAGCAACTTGATATTTGGCATGAATGTGTATCTCATGGAGCTGCACATTTTGAGTGGTGAAAGGTCAAGGTCATCCTTCAAGGTCAAAGGTAAAAAAAGCATTTTTTTCTCAAAACTGCATCCGCAGCCGAGGGTTGGCATCCGCTCTGCGGTGCTCTTGTTAAATTAAATTTGCCCTTAAACTCTTTGATTAGTATCGATGATATTTATACCATTATTTTAAAGACTGCAGATGATTTATGATTTCTTTGTGGTTTTTAAAATAATGAACATTGTTATTATAAATTTTGTTTCAAACTGCACTCTGTTTTTTCGTATATTTGTTCATTAAAACAGTTTGCCGACTATCATATATTGTCTGGATTACAGGAACCTGTTAAATCTGATGAGCTTAATGTGTGTAAAAATTGTTAAGAACTGTGATAGAATAGCTAGTATGTGTTGTTTTATTCAAAGCAATAAAAAATAAAACTTAAAAAGAATCGTGTTTTCTCATCAGTGTTGTATACGGATATGGGATATATTTGTCACGTGCATTATTCTGTCAAGCCTGGATGGATTTTAAAATAATGCGCAGTAAGTGATCAGCATAATGCGACAGAGTGTTGCACGCAAGAATCAGGTTCCTAGGTTCAAGGTCAAATCTAGGACATAAGTACTTGAAACTTTGTCCGGAGCATACATTTATCCAGCATGGATTGATTTTATATAACATGTCATTAGCAATCAGCATTATGAGACAAATTGTCGTGGGTAAAAACAGGATCATAGGTCCAAAATAAAGGCCTCAATTATAAGGTCAATTTTAGGAAAGTTGCCCTTGATATTTTATGCCCCCAGTAGGGTGGCATATAGCAATTGAACTGTCCGTCTGTCCGAAAACTTTAACATTGGTCATAACTTTTGCAATATTGAAGATAGAAACTTGATATTTGGCATGCATGTGTATCTCATGGAGCTGCACATTTTGAGTGGTGAAAGGTCAAGGTCATCCTTCAAGGTCAAAGGTAAAAAAAATAATAATAAGAAAAAGCGGCACAGTAGGGGGCATTGTGTTTCTGACAAACACATCTCTTGTTTGTTNATGGTGTGATAGAGTTCCCTTGGTCCAAGGTCAATGTTGCAATTCAAGGTCAACGATCAAATCTGTCCAGATCATTACTTTGTCCAAAATGGTTTGAGTTTCAAATAACTTAGCACAACTAATCAACATTATGAGACAGAGTGTCACACACAAGAACCAGAGGTATAAGGTCAATGTTACAACTCAATGTATTATTAAGGTATTTTTTACCTAACTTAAAAAAAGTTATGTGCATGATGGGACATAGTTTTACTTTGAAAACATATGTCCCTCTGTTCAAGGTCAAAAGTCAAATAAAGGAAATTAGCACTGAACACTTTGTCCAGAGCATGGCTATGTTCAGCAAGATTGGAATTTCAAATAACTTGGCAAAGTGAGCAGCATGATTAGATGGAGTGTCACTCGCATGATCCAGGTCTAAGGTCAAGGTCAAAACATAGTCTAGCAAATTATGGAATATGAAATACTTTGCAGTAGATACTAAAATACTGAGTGGCACACACTATAACCGAGCAATAAGGTCGAAGATCAAAGTCACAATTTAGTAAATTAAATATAAAAAATAAGAAAAATAACAGAAATCCAAAGAGTTTTTGTTTAATGTTTACTGGAAAACAATCCTACTGTCGGGCGTATCTGCGAGTCTGAGCCACTCTTGTTTAGGCATGAGTTTGAATATCACAGGAGCTGCCTATCGAACATATTTTTTTCCATTTGCTTTATTTTTTCCGTACCAATTACTTCAATAGAGTATTCCACTAGATGCATTTATGTTTGGAAAGTGGGCATTTCCATGGTTTCAATATGTGTCTGTCGATGGGTCCATTAAAACTTAAAAAAAACACAATAATACTAAGCTCGGGTTGAATTAAGAAAAGTTTATCTTGCAGGACTTGGAACCCAGGTAAATGTTTTGGCTGATGGTTCATTTTTCAGTATTCAGCTAGTATTCAATTTCTTTCATAAGTCCCACGAGTGTCTGGTCGATTGGAAGAAAAAACATCACACACAAAGCATAAACATGCAACATGTACCAAAAAAACAATATTATATCATGAAACTACTCGTTTTTGCAAAATAAAGCAAAGCTTACCGCTCATGATGTTATTTCGTGAATGGCACTAAAAGATGTGATCACGGACTCTAGATTACACACAATATACACTCCGTGATGTGATGAAACATAAATATATTATTGGTGTATCCCTTTTTATTGGAGGAACCTTACTCTATTCGGGTGTAGACGAAGTGCTTAATCTACTTAAAGTTGGTCCTATGATCTGTTTGTTAACATACTTTATGAAATCATAAAGCAATATAAACGTTGAACATTGCAAAATAAACAGATGTACATTTTTAAGGCTACATACAGTTGAGTCGCCACAAGCGGAAGTTCCTAAATACATGACAAATAGCAGGACAAAATAATGGTCATTTATTCATATTTTTCTTACCGTTAATTACGATTTTCACATGTTGCACTAGCGTTCATTACGATAGCTATACAAACGAATAAACGTGTAATTGAATATTGCACTTAGGTTTAATCAATGTAGATTCAGTTAACTCAACTTGTTTATCAGCAACGTTTTCTCAGTGCAAGAAATCTCTGTTTTATTTTGCTGTGCCGCTTGTGACGACAACACACAATTAAAAAAAAAGAAATAATTATAAAATACAAGCGTGTTTTTGTGATAGAAGTAAAATGTTTTTAACAATGGGTAATTGTGATAAAGGAAGCTTTCTAATTAATGTTATTTGGAGTTTTTGTATATCAAATTCCAACAAATCAGATGGCTTTACAAGGAACACTGTACTGCTCGCGTGTGAAACAATCCCGGGGATGACTGTCTCTCATTACAGATGTACGTAGTATCCTGTACAAGTATAACAATGATTTGCACAGTATTTTTTTAGACAAAAACCTTTCGCTGACTTTTTACTTCGAGCAATGAAAGCAATGAAACCTGTATTTTGATTTAAGTGATTTAGCCTCGACATTTGGTTAACAACCCCATGTACGAAACTTAAAATATGTATCCATCATTTACCGCGGCAACCCAATTCTAGGCAGAGATCTAACAAATCTCTTACTGACCGACCGCTGGGAGATCTACTATTGCGGAAGAAAACCTATGTTCTGAGAGGCCGTTATATGCAGGGACTTACACAAACCATATTGATCCCTGGTATACGCTGTTGCAAATACAAACAATATGAACAGTATAGTGTTTCCTAAAGCATGATACAGTAGCTATTTTTAGTGTGGCCCTTGTACATTCAGGATCTTTCATGAGATAATTGGCAATCGTATTCTACGAACCGAAAATAAAACATACCAGATGTTTATATATACTCTTTATAAATATAAATACATGATTATATCATACGAAAAGTTATACATCTAGTCTTGAAATAAAACACGTCAGATACGCGCAATNTTCTTCTGCGAAAAGTTTCAGGCCCACCGGCGGGAAAATTTATATTCAAATTGATTGGTCGCTTACAGAGGTCAGGCTAAGGTGAAAACCTGGCGTATACAGCTAACGCCGAAAAAAATAAGTTAAATAACAGAAATCCATAGAGTTTTTGTTCAATGTTTACCGGAAAACAATCCTACTGTCGGGCGTATCTGTGAGTCTGATGCACTCTTGTTTAGGCTTGAGTTTGAATATCACAGGAGCTGCCTATCGAACATATTTTTTTTCCATTTGCTTTATTTTTTCCGTACCAATTACTTCAATAGAGTATTCCACTAGATGCATTTATGTCTGGAAAGTGGGCATTTCCATGGTTTGAATATGTGTCTGTCGATGGGTCCCTTAAAACTTAAAAAAACTCAACAATACTAAGCTCGGGTTGAATGAAGAAAAGTTTATCTTGCAGGACTTGGAATCCAGGTAAATGTTTTGGCTGATGGTTCATTTTTCAGTATTCAGCTAGTATTCAATTTCTTTCATAAGTCACGAGTGTGTGGTCGATTGGAAGAAAAAAACATCACACACAAAGCATAAACATGGCAACATGTACCAAAAAACAATATGATATCATGAAACTACTCGTTTTTGCAAAATGAAGCAAAGCTTACCGCTCATGATGTTATTTCGTGAATGGCACTAACAGATGTGATGAAACATAAATATATTATTGGTGTATCCCTTTTTATTGAAGGAACCTTACTCTATTAGGGTGTAGACGAAGTGCTTAACCTACTTAAAGTTGGTCCTATGATCTGTTTGTTAACATACTTTATGAAATCATAAAGCAATATAAACGTTGAACATTGCAAAATAAACAGATGTACATTTTTAAGGCTACATACAGTTGAGTCGCCACTAGCGGAAGTTCCTAAACAAATGTCAAATAGCAGGACAAAATAATGGTCATTTATTCATATCTTTCTTACCGTTAATTACGATTTTCACATGTTGCACCAGCGTTCAATACGATAGCTATACAAACGAATAAACGTGTAATTGAATATTACACTTAGGTTTAATCAATGTAGATTCAGTTAACTCAACTTGTTTATCAGCAACGTTTTCTTAGTGCAAGAAATCTCTGTTTTATTTCTCTGTGCCGCCTGTGACGACAACACACAATTAAAAAAAAATAAATAATTATAAAATACAAGCGTGTTTTTGTGATAGAAGTAAAATGTTTTTTAACAATGGGTAATTGTGATAAAGGAAGCTTTCTAATAAATGTTATTTGGAGTTTTTGTATTTCAAATTCCAACAAATCAGATGGCTTTACAAGGAACACTGTACTGCTCGCCTGTGAAACAATCCCGGGGATGACTGTCTCTCAGTACAGATGTACGTAGTATCCTGTACACGTATAACAATGATTTGCACTGTAATTTTTTAGACAAAAACCTTTCGCTGACCTTTTACATATAAATGTCACTTCGAACAACGAAAGCAATGAAACCTGGCATTTTGATTTAAGTGATTTAGCCTCGACATTGGTTAACAACCCCATGTACGAAACTTAAAATATGTATCCATCATTTACCGCGGCCACCCAATTCTAGGCAGAGATCTAACAAATCTCTTACTGACCGACCGCCGGGAGATCTACTATTGCGGAAGAAAACCTACGTTCTGAGAGGCCGTTATATGCAGGGACTTACACAAACCATATTGATCCCTGGTATACGCTGTTGCAAGTACAAACAATATGAACAGTATAGTGTTTCCTAAAGCATNCAAACTTCATTTCCATGTGTACAATGTCAATGCCATTTCTCAAGGTCAACGGTCGATTGTAAAAATGCAATCCTAAAGCTGGAGATTATTGTTGAACTGAATGGGCGGACGTTCTATTAACGGTTGGTGAACTGGCATTCCACAGTGCAGACACCAGTCATGCCTTCTGTTCTTAACATGAACATCAACAGGCGCTATACAGACGTCTGTCTGGCCTACTTATTCGATATGATGGCATACTTTTCAATATATATTTTAACAAATGTGTGCTAAATAAGACATTTTGCCTTGAAAAATTTAAACATAATTTTCTGGTACACAATCAGATATTTGAAAATAAATGGCACTACAGGCGAAGAAATTGAAACCTTAACCTGTGGCTGATTAAACGACTAAAGTGGTTTACGAAGATACTGCAGTAGACAACGTTTAAACTAAATGTGCGATCATAGTGTGCTAAAATGAAAACCACAAATTTCAATGATGCCGTTTGACTGGTCAACATTAGATGGACAAATTTAACCAACAAGATCATCGTACATATTTTTTGTCTCAGATTGTATTTATTATTTTCTTTATACACACCGTGTGTTTCCACTTGTCATGTCATTATTTATACATTGAATTAATATTTAAATAAAGAATTTGCTCCCCTCTCCCTTTTCACACTTTAAAAACTTACCCATCCTCCAGTTGCTTTTGCGATTCTGTCGGAACTGAAGTTGTTCGGCTCCACTGATCGAAGTCCGACGTCTTCCACTCGGAAGCGACAATTCTCCTTTCGGCATCCTTCGCCACCTGATGCGCTTTAATGGTACTGTCCACCTGCTCTTTCCGCGTTCGCCGAAAG
>VMBQ01006895.1:0-51707 GCA_007657795.1 Dreissena rostriformis
ACATCGATAAAATAACAAACGAAATTTCATCAGAGTGAATACTAAAATGTCACTAAACGATTTAAATATAAATAAGCTTAATTTTGAGAATATTACAATAAACAGTATTCAAGCATCTATTGGCGATACTCTTGTGAACATGTAGTGGTAATCATAACACAGAATTAACTTCATTACCGAATATTAAAGCAGAAACATTACCTATAAGTTTAAACTTATAATATTATGTCTGAAATATCAAATGCATCTGTGCCTGCACATTGCCATGTATGGAATAGCGTCTTCGCGATGTATCGCATATCGGATAAATCCCATTCGCATCTGGAGTCGGCTCAGAAAATAGTCCAGTGCTATCGACGTGCTTTTATTCACTCGACAATGATGGCAGAGGAAGGAAATCCAGAATAAGGATAATTAAGAAAGTGCGCAAGACTCTATAATCCAAAGTTTGTTATCTTGCTGTGTTTCTGGCTAACAGCCTATGCCAGTTTTCAAGCTTATTTACCCATTCGGGTTAACAGTTTCCATTCGCAAGTAAAACCCTACCTGATCTGACATCATACTCAATTTGCAACTTTTTTAAACGTAAATTAAATTCAATGCATTTTAAAAGGTAATTGCCATTTCAAATGTCGTTTGAATTAAAAAGATGTCAATAAATATAAGAAAAAAACGATAAGCATCCATTAACAATTACAATAATACTTTAAAATAACCGTCATCACGTAATTTTTCATGTCAACCATCTGGATGAAGGAAAGTGTGTTACGTTACATACTTTAAAAGAAGCATTCAGCCAACTTGATTACAACAACAAATGATTAATTGTCTCGTCTTCTTTAAAAAAAAAATGCCGCTTTAATGGTGTACACTTTGGAAACTATGCATAACATAACTAAAAGATAGATACGACGTTCTGAAGAGCGATTTCGACAGATATTTAAACAGAGAAAGATTCAGGTAACGTGATTTTACGTAAGTTGATCTGGAATTCCAAGATATGTACTATTCACATACACATGAACCGCACTATGAAACAAAATGGCGTAATACATGTGCGTAACAATGTGTCAAAGATTAGCATGTGCAAAACGTACAAGCCAATAAGGGACGACACGTATTATGGATTTTGTCGTTAAAACGAATTCTGTTCTAAACGAAAATCCAGTCAAGGTCAAGGCGTGCTCCCAGATAAGCCTTTGTGGATGCCACAGGCTAATTTGTGATGATAATTTAAGCCCTATTTTCCAAGAGCGCAGCCCATATATGTTCAACATATCTTAACATAGACATGAAGTAAACACAGGTGCAATATGAGGAAGCTAACTGTTGAAAAACATAGTTTTATGATGTTCAAAGTGCATACAACTAAATCAGAAAATATTTTTGTCATATTCAATGTCTTCTAAAACATATATCTTTTCACATTTGAATAAAACGATGCCAAGTAAACATAGAACTATCCGTTAGCAGCAATTTGCGTTCAGAAAAACAATCCATCTTATATAGATCAGAAATAAGCAAACGTTTGACGTAAATTAGAAGGATCATATTTTTATGGAGCCTCATACTTTTTCACGCTCTGAAATGTAAATGTTTATTATATAGGATAATGTGACTTCATGTTACGAGTAATAAGTCATGTGTTCCTATATCTTTATCTTTCCATAAGAACATTTACAAGATAGATTAAAGAACACTTTATCAAGTTTCAGGTGAATGATAAATATAATTATTTGGCCTTGGTATGCCACTGAAAGTTTTAATTATCGTGGTAAGACAAAATAAACAAACTAAAATATTTAGTGAATTTAACAAATAGGTCAATTTAATAATTCGGAAGAACTTATGTGTATGTAACCTACTCATGATTACATTTAATATATTACGGAATAAATCTAGGTTTTAGTTATATCTCTATATTGTAATCAATTGTGTACATTGATGCTATTTCCAGGTATCCAGAAGCAAGATAACTACCATCTGAGATGAATATTTATACTATATGGCCGCTGGTTAGACTAAAATTAACAATTGTATCTAACGGTGACGTACTAAATAAATATTACTGCAATATGGGTTTAGATAATAATTATTAAAACGAGAATGTGATGAGGACACTAGTGCTTTTTAATATATATTTATTCATGATATATATTGTCTATTAAACATAATTGTAACTAAAAGGTACCAGCTGTGTGAACTGGAATAACAAAAGGTGTATACATTCAATCACTTACATGTGTCTAAATCCAGCTATATTTGGAGTTTACAAACGCTGCGCACACATTTTTCTGGATGCAAATTGTAATTACCCGTTTGCCTGTTTTATAACTATTAAGATAGAATAAATGCTCTTAAACACATCGATGTTCATAGAAGAGATTTGATAACATATATTTTCTGACACACGCTTTCAACATTCTTTTATTAATTCTTTAACTATGTAAGCAACAGTAGCGTTATTGTGAGCTCTTGTGTAGAAATCACCATTTTATGCAATGCGTTTCTTACAAGGTTTTCCTCATTTGTAAATACTTTAAATACACTTATCTGACTTGTGAAAAAAAGACTTCTTTGCGAAATAAAACAAATCAGCAACAGGGCTTTAAAACTCAGATACGAACTTTGAGGTTAGAGTAATTATCTTATTGCTTACTCGAGGTTGTGCTGAACATTGTTTTTGTGAATTTGATGAACTGTGCTCATATCAGAAGGATCATACATGTTTAAATGGAAATTTGTATTTTATTAATGAACTTTATTGATTATATTAAATTAAAACATTGGTTAACGTTACATTAATTACAAAAAACATATTTTACTTCCCAGTGAATAAAGGTATGAACCGGTGTAGTAAGTCATAATGAGGGAAGTGCTGTTCAACTAATATTCGATATTATATATAATTGATTTATTAAGCCACGATTTTACCTTGATACAATTGAACACCCATTAAACGTATGGGCTTAGCTTTGGAAACTCGAACGTTACCCCTTTATGATAAGACAGAATTATTAAAAAATGAATAATGAATTGATGAATGCAGTAGCTAACATCTTTTTCGTCATATCGGCAATTGGAAATCAAGTTTTTCGAAAATTAAATGATTTCGGCGCCAAAATTTATCATTGTTGCAAAAAATAATCATATTACATTATGTACATGAAGCTTTTTTATGTCTGATAACAAGATGTATGTGGTTGTTTTGATGCGGTCCTATATTAATTAATAATAATGGTCTTTTCGAAATTGTGTTCAAATAACAATGTATTTGAATACTTATCTGATTTCCATAAGTTACTATCATTATTGCAAGGCGTTTTCAAAGTACAATCGAAATCTATTTACAACTAATTTGTAGTGAGTATTCAAGATTTAACTAGCTTAACAAAGAATGAAGCCCTGTGGTTGATCCAATATTAATTGAAACATGCCTCTGAAACCTGAATATGCATATACATGAACATACTTAAGCCCCAGATAAATTAATATTCATTATATAGTCACATTATATAGTCATAAAATGTTTCTTCCAATAAGGAAAACTATTTATTATATTGATAAGTATTCTTGAATAATAAACAAATGCATTTATCAAAATTAGGGTGTGTCATTATTTCAATTTTTGGCACGATTTAGATACATTTCCAAAAACGACATCTATCGAATTTCACATGAATACAGTCCCAATGGCGTCGATAATTAATATCTCCACAATGTTGTAACTCATTTGTTATCGATAACACTTCAAATTGTATAAGAGACTACAGTAATGTTGTAGTCTGTATAGGTGTAAGTCACTCCATTAACGGGTAAATATGATCTTGATGTTTGCTTGTTGTGTTCAATCGTATCATTTTTAAACCACGGGATCAGATCGGCTTGCATTCAGACACCACAGAAAACCATGGAATTACGATTTTTTTTTTACACGAACACATTATTTATTACAACCTATTGTTCTTTATGAACTTTAAGATTTCTTCACATGGTTTCCTGTTATTATCTTTCGTTTTAACATTTGTGTTATCGCTTGCAGTATATTTTAAACCATTTTTTTAAACAGTTGTTTTAGTTAAGATATAACCTTTGGGATATATATGTATTTATTACATTTACATATGGATGACATATCTATTGAGAGGGATAAATGTAAGTGTGGCATTATTTAATTTACGTATTTAGTTGAAATTTTGTTAGGTGTTAACACGAAACAAATATTTCTTAATATGTATTACTTAAAAAAGCTAGTGGCTAAGATCCTGGTTCAACAAATAGCGCCACCGATGAGAATATTCCATTTAAATGATGAAAATGTGTGCAAGCGTTAGGATAATATGACAATGAATACATAAAAAGAATTGGCAACATGGCCAAACATACACACATTTTATTTTTAACATGTAGGATACATTTAGCGGCAAACATAACAACTATGAAGTAAATTTAATTTCCGATTGTATGCACTGAACAGTATAATTATCATGATTCTCCTGTAAGAATAGCCATTGTGTACTTATCCTCGTTCTCGATTATGCTATCAATGAGCCAACTTCTAAATACTCTATATCATAAAATGTGAAACGTGCCTAGTGTTGTTGGAATATAACATGTTATAAAAGGTTCTTAAAATATATAGGCTTCTTAAGCACAATTACATGACAGCTGAAGCCATACGATCCAGACATATATTACGCCATCTGCCCACACACAATGACTAAACTTTTAAAGTAATCAATGTATCGCATTACCACGAGAGGAATACAATCGTGAATCCGACAACTTGCTTTAAATGCATTAGCTCGATTACGGAAAGCAATAAGGCTTCTTGAATGGAGAGCTCCGTTTCGGCCTGTGTTCTTGAGATTTTTGGTCGTCTGCTACAATACACCATATCTCCATTGTTTTTTCTTGAAACCTCCTATTTAACCAAAACTGATGTAGTCAACAGCAACGAACTATTTCAATTATTGATGTTGTACATTGAAAACTCGACACACTTTTTTATAAACAGATATCGGATTTGCTTGCAAAATGTTTATTGTTTACTAGTTTATTAAAGGGAAACAAATCGTATTGACCATTATAAATTAAATGCTGGGATTTTCGCCCTTGGTTATTTTACGAATAAACCCCACATGCGATACACAAATATTAGTTAAGGAATGCTAGCATTAATTAAAAGACTGAAAAAAAATGTTTCTTTTTCACAATTGGACTGTAATGCAAAAATGGATTCGATTGCAGAAAACAAATGCAATCAAGGGAAAGGACACAGCTGCAGCGTGACGTCTCTGCAGTTAAGCAGCACAAAATGAAAATTAGGGTCGCTGCACGGGAATTCAATGTTCCACGTAGTACATTATCAGACCATGTACATGGTCGTGTTGGCGACTCACGCACAGGTCCAGTGAGCCTATTAAACGAAGAGGAAGAGATTGCTCTTGTGAGTTATCTGTTATACATGGCGGATCATGGTTTCCCTATGACACGAAACAGAACCCGTGTTTACATTCGAGAAATCATTAAGCAAGCAGGTTGGTTCGATCATTTATGTTAACAATTTAAAAGTGTGTACTCTAATTACTAATACTGTACATGCGGTTGAAATGTTTTACCCATCACTGTTTCATTTACCCCGGACACGTATATTCCTTTATATACGTCTTCATAACAAGTCCCCGCCCCTACATCACAGTTATTGTTGTATAATATGATATTATGTAGATTTATATTCGAACTTAAACTTATGTACAGGTAGGACATATCCGTACAAGGTGTCAGAGAATGGGCCGTCAGATGAATGGTTCCGAAAATTGTTTGTGCGCCACCCGGAACTTCAGGAACGGACGCCCGAGAGTTTGGATCCGGCACGTTCCTCGATGTCGAGGGAGGATGTCATATACCCATTCTTTGACTTTCTGGACAAAACCCTCACCCAGTATGGTGTAAAAGATAAACCGTCACAAGTAAGTTGTTTTATATCTTAAACGGATTTTTATCAACTAAGATCCATATGGAATACTTAAATGAATTTAGTAAACATATTAGTTAGTTTTTTTATGTTTTATTTTCATTCAAAGTCTGGTTTATGTCAAAAAATTATTTTACTTTAAGAAACATCGAAATTCAATTAATAACGGAGATTTACATATTTACTTGCTGATTAAATTTTTAGTACATTCAAATAGTATGAGACCGGTTGGTCGGGAAAAGAAAAAGCTAAAGAGAAAGTTATCACGGAAAAAAGGGAGCACACCATCAGCCGGAAAGTTATGGGCGGTGGAGAAAACCATATAACCGCGCACCTTTGTGTTTGTGCAGACGGGCGGTTTCTCCCTACAATGATTATTTTCACGGTAATTTTATTCTGTACACATGCAATGAATTGTTTAAGCACTTTAATATGATTCAAGCTTATACGCTTACATATTATGAAATTGTAATATAATATTTAAACTCGAATGGGAAAAATATGAAAATATAATAAAACAATGTATATCAACTATGTATTTTGTTTTTATAGTTTTGTAGTGTACGTAATATAAATGCCTTTATATCATGCCAAAGGTACTTAGTGATGCATGTTTAAATTTGAAAAATCATACAGGGTTCATTGCGTTTCACCAATGGCGTGCCAGACACATGGCTCTATGGGAGCAGCTCGACGGGGTATATTGATCATGACTTGTTCCAAACATGGTTCATGAAAGGATTTCTGCCCCACTGTGGGCGAGCAAGGCCGGTTGTGTTGATCATGGACAACCATGACGCACACATTTCCCTACCAGTTATTGAGGCGGCCAGGGCGAACGATGTTGTTTTGATCGGGTTTCCCGGCCATACCACGCACATCTTGCAACCGTTGGATGTAAAGGTATCTCAAACTCAAAAGCATTCAAGTCAAAAGCCTAATTCGTTGAATAATTTATTAACAATGCTAAAACACTCAAATTAACATTGTACTCGTATACATTAAGTTACATGTGAACACGTAAAGTAAATAAGGACCGACAATGACATCAGCAGTGTTTTATTTGTAAAAGCATTTTGTTTTTATTTTAAATCTCTATTTCAGATCATTGGCCCGTTAAAGACAAACATGGCCTCACTTGCGTCTGATCTGGGAATCGTTTGCCCTTCCTTGACTATAGGGAAATCCAAATACCCGGTGTTACTCAAATATGCGATGGACCGTATCACACCGTCTACCATCATAGGGGCATTCGTCAAAGCTGGTATCGTCCCACTAGACAGGAGAGCCATAGACGAGTCCCAGCTTATACCGGCGATGTTACCCGCTGTGCAAAATATTAATGGTAACGTTCACCTTCAAGATGACTATCTAAAATAGCGTATGTTTAAAAAAATGATTTACACATTGCAAACATCCTCATATTTTTTTTTTTTTTTTTTTTTNTTTTTTTTTTTTTTTTTTTCATATTATGAACATATGCGTTATTTTAAGATCACAACTCGGCCCAGACATGTAAAGAATGTGGACGTTTCACTATAAACCCTTTGGTCAAGGCAGGTCTAGTGCCCTAGTCACTTGCTGACATTTTAGTACCACCAGCGTCAAAACCAGCAGCTCAACGAAATAAGAGAAGAATGGTGACCGAGGGACGAGTCATAAGTGGTGACGAAATACTGAAGGAGTTAATGTTACGGCGTAGGTATTTAATTACCGTAATACAACACTATCCAACATTCAGAAGCAGTGCACATTATGTATGTACCACTGTACATTAACACTTAGTTCGTTATTACTGTCTCCGAGACAGTAGTGCAGTGATTTTTTTCACCATTTTGTGAATTGGGCCGGGTCCCTTTGGTTTGGGAAAAATCGCGGTGTTTTGACCAAAATTGGGAAATTATTGTTGTTGTTGTTTTGCTAACACAAAAGCTTTAAAATTGATAATAAAAATGTTTTCAATGCTATATTTACTAGGGTCAACGTATAGAGCTGGATGGGGGATGAACTAAATGCTGAGATCTAAAAGAAACTTTTTTTTTTTAATATTCCATTGTGAATTTTTAGGTCCCATTAGTAAAAAATATGTACTTTTTTTCCATTGGGAATGGGGCCGGAAACCGGCCCCGATTTTGAACGGAAAATAAACACTGTTTCGTGTCATATCAAATCGTATCAAATGAATTTTACAATGGTTTTCTCCGATAGGAACGAGAGAAAACTTCCGCCGAGAAAGAACGTCGAGATAAACAGCGAGCTTTGGAGGCCGATGAGAGGAAAAGGATGAAAGAGCAGGAAGAAATTGAAAAGATAAAGAGAAAAGAAGAACGTGTTGAAAAGAGACGGGCCAGGGAACAGGAACAGAAGAAAAAAGTGGACTAGCAAAGGGATAGAGGGAAACTTGCGAACAAGATGTTTACGTGTGGAGTCTGTTGTATGAGAGGGAGAGTGTTGGATGAGAGCAAGGCCATTGAGTGGTTCGGGTGTGATGAAAAAGTGTGTGGCAAATGGTACCATTTTGAATGTTTGAATCGTAGCGAGCAAGAATATGTGCGAGAGAGTATGGAAGAGGGAGAAAACTGGTTTTGTCAGGCGTGTAAGCCATGGCTTTATCAAGAAGAGTGAATGGTCGTGTCCGTTGTTGTTCTCGTGCACGAGATTCATGTTAGCTGCTTTTGACGTATGCGATGTATTGATTGTTATAAAACCTCATGTATTTAATAAAACACGTGTTGGTATTAAATAACCATCATATTATGAATAATACCAATGAAATTATAATTTCTAGCTTTGTTTCTCTACCCAATTTGAAATTATCTCACGTGTATTAATTCGATGAACGTAACAAACTTTCAAAGAGACATCCAAAACGTATATTCTTGTATGCACTGATAATGGAATCCAATTGTAACTCTATTTATACACACTGAAGAATACATTTTGCACCATTAAATTAATACATTCACGTGATTCTATCGTTTCAGTTCATAAAAATACCATTTTAAACATAATTTATTGCGATTTACTCACATTATATAAATGTCCGGAAAATACTCCTGTATAGTGTAAAATAACCTCCCTTTAATGACTCCATTAACGGGCCTCGTACATACGCATGCGCACATCAAATGCGGCTTTGTTTACATTCACTTGTAGATTACGAACCCAGGATATATCGGTAAAGTTTTAATGCCGTATTTTTCGTTATTAAGAAAGTAATCAAGAAAAAACCCTGAATTTCGTCCGACAAATACCAGCTGACCAGTATTCCACACACATTTATCTTAACCTGATTAATTAAGTATGGTGTAGTTTGCAGACAAAATACTCATAATGAGTAACAAGAGATGTTTGACAAACATGTATCACCACCCTCGACTTGTGGCAGTCGTTCAGTGACCTCGACCTTTGATCTCTTGATTTGAAAATCATATGGGGTCATCCTTCGTCAAGACTTATAAGCACACTCATTTATATGTTCCAAAGAAAAGTTCTAAGCTCTAAGAAACTGCTCAGTCGACAGATGGGAATTATCAATCTTGATGTCTTAGTCATCTTAAGTATTGGAACTTGTAAAGATGGATTAACAGAAGGATAGAAAGAAGACCAAGTGGTATCATCAACAGTGACTTCATTGAAACCTCAAATGGGAGTCTTGGGCTTTATGAGCACCGACTTTGCCGTCATGTTGCAAACTCTCACATGAATGTTAGCATAATTTCCATGTTGTAGGACTAAAAACACACGAGGTCTTACAACTGAAGGTCCTTTGTCGGATATATTTTCTTTGACAGCATTTTGTATATTGCTGATTAGCCTTCTAACGGTTCCACTGGCAGAGATAAGGTATCACCTCAGCAATTAGTTCGTTTGCTAGAATATCTATAAGTGTGTTGAGCACCATCTGCCATGCACCAGAGAAAAACACAAACGATGGCACAGATTAAAATCGCACAAAATGAGGTTAATTCACAAGATAACAGAACAAGACGGGCTAGCCTGTGTATCTCGTACAACTAAAACTGGCAATAATTTGCCACATCAACATTTAAATTCACACATTATGTTGATATATCACACATAGATGGTATTTTTGGTAGGGCTGCTAGAGTGATGAGAAACAGTGGAGACCGCAGAACCAGAGTAAATAAGGAAATACAATGAGCAGAATGAACATTAGGTCGGTCAATTTCAGTTACCAATAAAAAGATCGGCAAATGAAGGATAATTCTGTTCGGAATAGGAAGAAGAAGTAGATTGGCCGTAAAAAAACACATACCACTGTTTTGCCACTACTAGAGGTGGTTAATCTGCTACGTGTGAAAAAAAAACGTGTCAATTATAAATATTATATATATCGTTGTAGAAAATGTATAAACGAGCCAAAACGTCGTTTAATCAAGAAACTGGAGAGTAAAGATTATACATTGGGTAATGTTAAATTATAACTTGTGTCCTTATACAGCTTTAAATTATTTTAAAGTGAAGTATGCAGCATTTTTAGTCATAAATATCCCTTCTTTTAGTACATATAAAATGCACACACTCATTTTAACCCACGCAAACGTATTATGTTACAATCAGGATTACCTGCTGTCAAACGCTTAGTTTTCAAAAGTAACTCGTGCATCACGTAGGTTTAATTTATCATCGTACGAGCCTTATCATTTTCTAAACACGGCGTTATCAATGTTCATGTATAAATAGCAAAAACATTAGGAAGTCGCCACGTCGTAAATAGAAACGATACCGCAAACCTTGCTATATTGGCGGTCACAATATCCACGCATAGTTGTCATTCCATGCTCTCACATACAATATTTGATCTACATTTATGCTGCTTCAAGTCAAATCTCTGCGCGGTGGTTGTGGCGGTCAATCACGATATCAACAATTTTAAACTTCGCCAACGAAAACCGTGATTATTTACTGTGAGTAATTGTGTTTAACATATTTTTGTTATATATATTTGGATGTAAAACACTGTGTAGATTTTTATATTCTGGTTGTATCAGATACTTATTTATAGAAGTCAAATTCATTAATAAAACCAGTTGTTGAGCAGCATTTTTGGGCAAAAGGAACTGTTATATTTCGTCATGCAGACGTGTAATTTCAGTACACTTTATATTTTACCTCATTTGCTAACATAGTTCTTTTGTGTAAATAGTCACCGCAACGGTATGCACCTTTCATATAACCGAAACAAATATTGACAATTCATTTAGACGCTAATGACCCTAATATATCAATCGTGATACATCGAAATCCACCGCAATATAGGAAATAAGTCGTCTGCTGATCCAGAGTTCCTAATATACATGGCTCTTTGTTTGTAGCATGTAAACACACCGTATGTTATCTTTACCAATACGCCACGTCGACAGACAAGTGTTCATAGTGAATTTTCTTGTTAAACGATATTAATGTGTTGATATAGCTATCGTTCAAAGATAACACGTACTCGAACATGAACCACGTTAAAGGAAATTTTTCCACAGATTTTGGCATGTATTGAAGTTTGTCATTACATTTTTTAATTGTGATAAATGTAAACATTGGAAGTAAATAGCTCCAGTAAAACAAAATAAAAAAAAATAAAAAATAAATAAAAAAGTAATCATCGAATGGGCTCGAACCACTGACCCTAGGAGTAAAAGTGTAGCGCTTAAACCACTCGGCCATCCGTGCTCATACAGTGAGTGGTGTATTTCATACATTATTTAAGCAATCCTCGTAATGTCACAAAATATAACGATAACATCAGAACTCTCCAAATTATTCACTCGTTTCACGTTTGTAATCCTTAATAATTTTCAGGTTTATAAATCGTCAAAAGATGCATATAATGGATATTTTAGAGCATGAAAAATGTTCAATATTACTGTTTCCTCGCAAATATTATAACTACAACGAAAATTTGCAAATCTGAAACATTTTTTTTTCAATTTTGTCAATTTAGCAAAACGTGAAAAGGTCCCTTTAATAAGATGAATGTTGGATATGAAATTGAATATACTGTGTTTATATTGTATTTAAATGAAGAATTATTAATATAAAATATATTGAATTATTGTTGTGTTTGAAATAAATACTTTTATATTTTGCAATATGTCAGCCTAAATTGTTCAGGAAAGGAGACAAGTATAGTGCAGTGTGGCGAAAACTGTGAAAAGAAAAATATGTTGAATATAGAAACTGAAAAATCAACTGAAACAGGATCAAAATCACCTGTCGATGCTGATGTTGATATTCACATGCAAACGTGTAAAGATCACACACATGAAAACCTGTCATTTTATTGCCAGAAACATTGTATATGTATTTGTGGCCGTTGCTATCGTTCCAATCACATTTCTTGTACGGATTTGGTGGTTGATTTAAACGATGTTCTGCACGACGCAGAACACGTGCATAAAAGGGTTTCTACATTGCAAGTGTTAGACGAAGAAATAGACCGCATTGTGGAAGAAATAGACGAAAACAGGCGACTAAATGATAAATGTAGGGCAAACTTTGCGAAAGAGATACGTACATATCACGGAGCGTGTGTCCATCAACTGAATATGTTGATGACAAAAGCAGAAAAAGAAAGTGATAACTTACACAAACAAACTACAGACGTACCAGATGAAACAAAACTTTAATGTTAGGAACATAAAGAAGTTCTACGGCAGCAAATTGAACATTTAGATTAGTTAGAACATAAAAAGCATTATCTACAATTATTTGTAGCACTTAAGAGAATGGAGAAGAATATAGGTTCATTCAAAGATAAAAACGTTAGGTGTAGACATGAAAACCGTATTCAGGAATATGAATGTGTTCGCAACTTGAAATTTGCTAAACTTATCGAGGAAGAGGATCATGGAGTTGGAACACTTACGATTGAGTGCGAGGGAAGCGAAGAAGTAATTGAAAACTTTGAGGAGGTACGTATATTTAAGCAAACTGTTTAAGTTGGCTTCGATGCTATTTTATTTATTGACATGGTGTATATTTTGAAATGAAATTAAAGTTGATTTACATACTCAAATATTTGTCTAAGATGATAGTGTGATACTATTTCTTAAACATATATTTTACGATGTACTTTTTCTGAAATGAATAGTAATGGTACTTTTAAATAATAAAACACATTTATGAACGTATTGTTAACATGACTTTTCTTGAGGGCTTAATAAATGCATTCATGCGTTGTTCCACTTATTATAAATACTATCATTGGGTATGTACTAATTGTTTGCGTTTCTTTTGAAAGTCACGAATATGGTACTTAATAACTACGCCCAGTTGAACTCCCATAATATGCGTTATAATAGCTTTAGGATACGTGCCTTTCAATAGTCGAGTATTTGCTTACATGATTTGATTCTAAATTAAATAATACAATTATCATAACTTCATATTGAATATAGCAAACAATAAAATTACAGAAGGCAGCTGCTGTTGATGATAGAATGCGAGATGAGCAAAATGAAGAGAAAACACCCGATGAAAAAGGTAAGATTAATGCATATTTTCTCCATGTTACGAAGACTACAACGTTAAATTGAATTGAATAATTCTTCAGGGTTATCATTGTCAACAAAAGGTGTGAAATTTTGTTCCAACGCAAGCAGTCGTATGAAATTTCATAACAAAATTTGATTCACTACATATTTGAATCTGCATTTTGTTCAGTAATAAAACTAACCTGACTGATAACTAAGGCAGGGCATAGTAACTAGTTTTTGTTTGTTTGTTTTTTTCTTCAGAAAATCCAATGCGTGATTGTTTAGAACATGCACACTTCCAAAATATACAGCGCGAATATGATGAAAAATTAGAGCGTCTCAGAGAGTTAGAAGAATGTATTCAAAAACGAGAAGAGACCCAGAGACCAACACAGATTCAGCATGACGAGCAGCTGAAATGCAAGAAAAAGAAAAGACGATTTCCAAACAAGAACAAAGCATTTATTTTGAAAAAGAGAAATGCGAAAGTATAAACGGGGTTATGAACAGAAGATTAAAAACCTACAAGAAGAATTGGCAATTTCTGAAAAGAAGATTAAAGAACTACAAGAACAAGACAAACGCATTAATTTTGAAAAGGAGAAATTTGAAAATATGAATCAGGAATATGAACAGTGGACTATAAAACTACACGAAGAATTGGCGGATTCTGTAGATCAGATTACAAAACTACAAGAATATTTTGCGGTTTCAAAACAGAAGTTTGAACAACTACAAGAACAAGAAAAGAGCATTAATTTTGAAAAAGACCAATACGAACAGAGTTTGAAGCGGGCGTATGCACAGAAGATTAAAATTCTACAAGAAGAATCGGCGGTTTCTGAACAGAAGATTAAACAACTTCAAGAAAAAGAAAAACGCATTATTTTTGAAAAAGAGCGATACGAACAAAGTTTGAAGCGGGCGTATGCACAGAAGATTAAAGACGCATTCTCGGCGTTTTATTTCTTATTTTTTATTGGTTTTTTGTTTAGTATATTTCTTTGATTTTTCATCTTTACTTGATGAAACATCGATTATTGCAATTATGGACGTTTGTTTACTTCCATGGCTGCAATTTTGAAAGTCATGTGGCCACAATTGGGACTAAATTATCACAAACATTAAAAAAAACATACCGATAGATATCACTTCGCAAGTACAGTTAATTAAATACACTCCTGTAAGTAAACCGCTTGTTTAGCTCTACAACATGGTTGCAATGTAAACACTTGTAAACGTAGGTGAAATCAGAGAGGTAGATAGCCTGGTACCCAACTTGTACTTAGTAGTGCGCATGGCACAAGCAAAAATAACGTCTGATGCGATGGTTAATTTGTGGTAAAGCAATTCGAAAAAAGGGCGTTCATCAACAAATCACCAACTTAAAGCCGTATTAAAGCAAACATACGTTAAATACTATATAACAAAGTGTATGTGCAACGGACGACCGGTTGATGATTAAATCCCGAGGTGACCACAAGTGAAGTGTATTCCGGACTTGACGATCCAGTTAGAATTCGGATGGATTCCTGTCTTGCGAATTTTGTTAGTTTTGACTACATCTGTTTGCCACACTTTGACAGAAGGGGTTAGTGGATTCAAATGATATCATTTAAAACATTAAAACGATAACACCAATGTTATGCTTGCATTGAGTTCAGTTTGTTAATATGTATTACTTTAATAAACCAGTTTAACAAATTTATCTTCGATTATTTTTATACAACAATCATAATATGTCAATACTAGCCATAACTAACTTCAAAATTATAGACCATGGGTTTTTAAGAATTGAATGATTATCATTTACAGTAAATTAGCTCAATATACAAATATATCAGTACACAATAACACAATTCATTAAGTGTATGTCTACCTACTCAATTATATCTGGTATATTAATGACCGGCTAATTTATGAGCTAATACAAAGTTTACTCTTATACACATGTATTTACATCAGTCCTCCATCACAGGTAGTTATCCGGCGAGTGTTCGTCTCGGCCTGAGCCTGCCACTTAGTGTCAGTGGCAGGTAATACAGACTAACAGAAAGTCGTTTGGTAAAGTATGAAAATAGTGACAAGAGGGTCAGAACTGACAATGAAATTATTTCCATGAAAGCAATGTACGATGTCATAACACTCTCATAAAATTTCAACTTAATTTTTAGCTATTTGCCTGGGGCATACATAAGTTGTATTTTAACTCAACATCTGGTTTTTAGTTTAGAGAATTAAAGATTACACAATGTTGAGAAACGCGTACATGTGTGTTTACAATAATTAAGCACCGATTAAATGGCATTTAAGTTATCAGATTACATATACAGTCGCACATTTTAGTTTTTGATCGTAAATGTATATTATTAAAGCAGTACAATTATGGCCCTCAAAGACATATGCCCTCACGTAATATTCAGCATAGGCGGACATTCATTTGCCCTCCGGAACGAATGTCCACCCTCCCAAAACCGTCATCAATAATAGCCAGTGTTTAGGCCATGATGATAAACCATCACAAAGTGATCAGTTTGTTAAAAGAAACTCCTCAATATTTTAATTATTTAAATATGAACTGCTTGTCGGAGTTTTAATGGTTAGTTGTAATTAGTTAATTGTATAAGTTTTCAAATTAGGAAAAAAATAAAGCAATAAATCGCTTAATGATGGCCAGTGTCCTGAGAGCGTGTGTCCGGGAGGGCATGAATAATGTTCCCTCATTTTGCAAAGTACCGCACAAATTTGGTCAATCATGATTGAACACCAATTTTTAACTTCTCCGACGGAAACTGTCCTTATTACTTTGAGTTAAATGTGTTTTTCTTCTTTTGTTTGATATTTTGATATCAAACAATTGTGTAGAAGTTTATATTCTGGTTATATTAGGATTGCGAAAGATACTTTCTACAAGTCAAATTTAATTATAAGAGCAGTTTTTAAGCGGCGTTTTTGGACGAAATGAACTGTTATATTTCGTCATTCAGGCTTTTGTAATTTCAGTACACTTTATATTTAACTTCATTTGCTGTTACAGATTTTGTTTGTTTAAATAATCACTGCCATAGTGTACCGTTTATATCACATTTTAAAAATTCATGTAAACCATTGATCATAATCGTATGTTATCATTATCAACACGCCACGTCGACAGACAAGTTTAAAGTGTGAACGATATCAATGTGTACGGATATATATCTTTCGTAAAGCATGACCTTATACAAATTGAAATATAATTATAATTATATGATCATAATCCGATGAAATACTTGAGATACAGGCATATATTTGAGGAAGCAATCCCCCTAACTCCGATCGACAATGTACCCTAATGATTTTCAAATTGGTTGGATGCAACCACTGCTTTGCTCTGAACCAACAGACGATTATTGCATAAATCAATCTTGCGGAGGATTCCGGAGATAGTCGAAGTATCATGAATGGGAAATTGTTCGCCATGTTCTCCTTTGGAAAAAATTGTCAAACAGAAGTGATTATTATTTCTGCGAGTAAAGGATCGTAATTAAAATCAGGTAAAATCTTTGATTACACGTGTTACTGATTAATGTAAGTAAACAAGTGTCTTTTTAAGAGAACATCGAAACAGAAAATGCTAACCCGGAAGTAAATTACTTTGCTACGAAAACTGTGTTGTTGGTTACACATAATATGTGACATATGCGATGGCGGGACTATTTAAATTGTAAATATGTGTAAAGAAAATTCAGAAAGCAATATCCAATATGAAATTTCATATTTCATATCAATTATAATATTTATAATTTATAACTTATTAATTGAGGATTTCAATAAAGCAGGAAATAATAATTGGAGCCACTTAATAGTAGCTTCAAGTAATGAAACTGTTTATTTATAATACAGATATATGCTTATTGTTGTTAAACGACTTAATTTTATCTTAGGTTGGAACAATTTATTTTAAGTCTGCAAAACCATTGTGAAGTCTTTGACATTTTTGTGTGAATGTACATGTAGGTTTGTTTCTTAATACAGATCAGTTATCGCTATAACTATTATCTAATATTGTTTAGATAGAATCTGAAATGACAATCAAGTGTGAGTGTGTTCTTAGTCTCATTCCTAAATTATACCTAAATTATTAATGTCAGTTTTATTATATCTTTTGACAATACATCAAGCAATAAAACAACATAACATACAATTTAAAAAGATTTTTACCTCTCATTTTTCAAATAATTCAAGCAAAATTACTCACCCATCTTACGACAAGGGTAGAATGCTATAGTAAAGGTTTGGTTGCGACAACTTAACATGTTAGTATATAATACTTATATTCAAATATAACTCCATCTTCACGCATGTCTTTAATGTCGTTATGTTATGTCACAAAGCAATGCCCTTTAACATAATTATGCCCCGTAATGTACTTTAGACAAACACATATGTCTTTGGAGTTATTATTGTATGTGTACAAGTATGTATGTTACACTATCAAATCAGAATTATAAAGAGTACACTCCTGTTTTTTTCTGCAGCAGAATGTGTTACTTTTGCAGGAAAACAGGATTTTACTTGGCTTATGAGGGCGAATCGCCAGGGAAAGGCTGGAACAGTGTTGTGAACCATGTACAGTACTACCTACAACACTATGGCCAAGGCGAGACAAAGGCAGTATTCCACTTCGACAACTGCGCAGGCCAAAATAAATATATGAATATATTATTGAACTTGAGACAATATGTATGCAAAGTGTGTCGAACTATTGTTATCTTTGAAAAGAAAACAATTACATGTATACAATATAACAGCTTAAATTGTTCAGAAAATGGAGACAAGTATAGTGCAGTGTGGTGCCTGCTTTTCTGATAAGGTTGTTGGGATTTGCGAAAACTGTGACAACACACTGTGCGAGGAATATTTTAAGAATCACACGAGAGAAACAAATTTTAAATGCACATATCCCTTTTCCCATCGAAGAAGTTTATAATTCAAGTTAAATGTTTAATTTACAAACTGAAAAATCAACTGATACAGGATTAAACTCACCTGTCAATGTTGATGTTGATATTCACAAGCAAACGTGTAAAGAACATGCTGATGAAAACCAGTCGTTTTATTGCGAGAAACATGATGTATGTATTTGTGGTCGTTGTGTTTTTTCAAATCACTTTGCTTGTTTGGAGACGGTGGTTGATTTAAACGATGTCCTGCAAGACACAGAATACACGAATGAAAGTGTTTATACATTGCATATGTTGGACGAAGAAATGGACCGCGCTATGGCCAAAATAGACGAAAACAGAAGATTAAATAATAAATGTAGATCAATCTTTGCAAAAGAAATTAATGAATTTCACGGAGCGTTAGTCCAGCAACTGAACATGTTGATGACAAAAGCAGAAAAAGAAAGTGATAACTTACACAAACAAAATACAGACGTGCTTGTAAAACGGAACTTAAATGTGAGGAACATAAACAAGTTCTTCGACAGCACATTGAACATGTAGACGAGTTAGAGCATAACAAGCATTATCAACATTTATTCGTTACACTTAAGATACTGGAGAAGAATATAGATCCATTAAAAGAAAAGAACGTTAGGTGTAAACATGAAAACAGGAAGAGGAAGAGCAGCATATTGGAACACTTACGATTGCGTGCAATGGAAGTGAAGAAGTAATAGAAATCGTTGAAGAGGAACGTAGATTTAAGCAAAGTGTATGACTGGCTTTAAATATAATTGTTTATTGACACGGTGTATATTTAAATTTGATATTTCGACATAATTTCTTACACAGATGTTATCCACTGCACTATTTCCGAAATAAAAATTAAACACGTCTATGTATGTATTGTAAACATAACGAGTGCAAGTAGGGCATACTATAAACATACATGTAATGTTTCCATCTAATATATTTAGTATTTTTTGGAAGTCACGAATATGATACGTAATAATATGCATGCTTGAATTCCTCTAAGAAACTTAAGGATGCGTGCCTTTCAATTGCCAAGTACTTCATACATAACTTGCATCTCAATTAAATAATACAATTATAATAACTTCATTGAACATAGGAAAGAATGAAACTCCAGAGGTTTCCGGCTGTAAGTGATGAAACAATGCCAGATGAGCAAAGCGAAGAAAAAAAAAACCGATAAAAAAGGTAACAAAAGGACATATTTTCCCCCATGTTACGCAGACTACAATGTTTGATTGAATTATTCAGCTGGGATATTCTTTGTCAACTAAAGGTGTGAAGTTCTGTTCCTACGCAATTAGTCGTATGAAATGTCATAACAAGTTTGTTTCACTTCGCATTTCGCTTTGCAGAAACATTTCAGTAATACTTATCTGACTAATAACTAAGGCAGGACATACTTAATAGTTTGTGTTTGTTTTTTTTTTCTCGAGAAANTTTCTTCTTAGTGAAGACGAAGCCATTGTGAGCGAGTCTTTCCTTTTTACTTGAAGTAGTGATGATTTGCATTTTGGAAGTGTGCCTTTAAAACACAAATTAATTTTTATATGTTGCAGATTCACAGTTTGAAACTTTGAGCAAATGTTGTTAGCATTGAGTAAATTGCTCGGATTAATGAATGCAACATTGTGTGAAGCAATTACATTTGTCGGTGTTTAATTGCTTTTAATTGATTCCGTGATTAAACTTATAAAAAAATAAAAGTAGTTGCAGATTCACAGCTTGATATTTGGAGTATTTTTTCGGATTAATAAATGCAACACTGTGTGAAGAAATTACCATTTGTTGGTGTTTAATTGCGTTCACGGGAGGGCTTTTGTCCGCAGTTGCAGATTCACAGTTTGATATTTTGATATATATTTTATTGGGGTACGGACATTAGCCCTCTAGGGAGTTAGCCCCTAGGACATGAGCCCCTTCAAAAACGTTCACGCTAGGACATTAGCCCCCAGGTGTTTTAAAACGTTCAAAACTTTGTATACATTAAGTATTTTAATTCCATTTTTAAGGGCCCGAAGGTGGGCATATAGTGATCGCACTGTCCGTCGGTCTGTCCGTCTTTCCATCTGTCCGTGGGTATTTTGTTTTTCATTTGTGCAGATATAAAATGACAGGTGATTGTTATTGATATAGAAAAACACGTCAATTTTTGTTCAAATGATTACCAATTTGACTGTAATGTGCACACAATTTCTTTTTTTTCTCCAAAAACTATTCATACCACATCGTTCAGACAATATAAAGAAGTGAAACTCCTTTATATTTATACTTTTACTAAAGAAGTGAAAGATAATACCAACATGCAGAATTGATACGTTTGATTAATGACGGAACATTCAAAACGCGTTCTTATTCAAAAGAAGGAGTCCTAAAATTTGCTAAACCAATAACACAAATCCGCCTATCGATCACGATATTGTTTGTTATGGACATTCTTTCCGATCCTAAGTATACACGAATCTATACATCAAACGACTGATAGAACATATTGTATTTGGATTAGATCCTTGAGGTTGAACGTTAGCTACGGTGAATTGCCCAATTGACTGTAGTGTTTTAAAAATTGGTATCGTAGAAGGCAAGAACTGCATGTATGTGATTAACAACATAATTGATTACTCCCATATGCATTTGACTACAACACGAAACAGAAATCAACAACGAGCAATACATAAACGGATTGTATCACGGACAAAAGTACACTTGAAACTCAAAACGTGTGTAGAATATATTCACCGTATGCTTGTCTCACATCTCGTTAAAGAATACCAGTATGTTGCGCTGGTTAAAATCAACGTAGCACAACTGGTAAAAAGGACGGATCAAACAAGCTTTCACCGCGAGCTAAAAGGGATTTTCTATACTGGCAGCATTACAGATTTCGCAATCCAATCGAACTACGAATACTGGCTGGTTGTGAATTGGTTGTTTTAAGGACGTGTGGAGTATGTGGGCAAATCAAGGAAGATCGTGGACATAGCCAAACATTTAATTGTGATCGGTGCAAAAATAACACTCATAGAGACGTTAATAGCGCTAAAAATATTTTTCTCAAATCATTGTGAATGTTTCCATTGGTCAATTAACAACACTAGCCGCAATGTAACAATTAGGTCGATCTGTTATAAAGTCGAACGTCAATGTTACGAAACTTTGCTTGCGCTAGGTCCAGGGCAGTTGACTTTCGACTGAAATGGGTAATACTGATCGTCATATTACAAAGTCCAGGTTATAAACGTGTAATGTTAAGTTTTAATATAAATGGCTCGTTGCAGCGAATGGAAGGGCGAATGCAAACTATATACACTCATTAACACAAACCAACCCGAGTTTTTCGCATCTTACGTTGATAAAACTTTGATTTCGATTTATCGTATTACATGGTTATTTAAGAAACACAGGTTGTGCCAGTTGATGTCACACAACACGATCTGGAGCAAATGATCATTCAAATCTCAAAATATAAATTCATACAGTATGTAAAGCTTATGTTCAATGGTTCTCAAAAAGATGGCTTTGAATTTCTGCTCAGGGAAGTAACCGAATACGAAATTAACTACGGAAATCAGGTGCATCAGTGACACTTTTATGTTTCAAACACATGAACCAAATATAAGGCAGCTTCAAGTTATTACTTGAAAATTGCTTACGGATAGTTTGAGTTTTAAAACGCCCAAAATATTTACATTTGAAAAAACTAGCTTTGTTTTAAATTATACGTTATGGTCCAACACTCGTACGGAAATGCATCATTGATTTTTAGAACAAAACACTTGTCTCATTTCGCATGAGAAGCATTACAGCTAGTATAGCATAGACAATTTTTTTTAAAGCTTTTGTTCTTACCAGTTGGATTGATTTTCTGTTCAGGTCAGTTTTAAAACCATCACTGTAAACAGCATCTGAAAAATAGTAAAAACAGCAACAAACAGACAAAACATATCATATTATTAGTTTTACAAGGCAGCTGTGAGAGCTCTGAATCGCACAACTGTGCAGATAAACTGCCCAAATGCCACTGACTGTTTGAACATATTTATAATAGTTCACTAGCATTCAGCATATGTAAGTAGTCTTACCCAAAGGCTTGTTGAGAAGATCCAAAATCACGACAGCTTGGTTTTCCCAGTTCACTCCAACTCTCAGATCATCACTGGATAAGCACTCCTGAAATGTCTCGATATTAATGTCTTGTTCATGCTTCTATGTTTCAGGTTTACTTGAAGTGAAAGACGAAGACGAATCCAGAAGAGGACCCTAGTTATAAAGGGGATGGAACATTGTAAAAGGTCATTTGAAAACTTGTTTACGAGTATGTTTGGTATGTACGATTAACTAGTTTTTGCCTTGCTCTGTTTCATACTTCACCAGAAGCGGGTCGCGACATAGAAGACGTGTATGAAAAATAATTCAAATGCTGTGACACGACCGTTCGAGAAATGTAAGTCGAACACTTGTTTGATGTGTACCATTCGTGTTTTGCTTTCTTGTGTTTTAGATTTTTATCAGCAGTGGGTCACACACGAAGAGACGTTAGTGAAACAGCACTTCAACTGCTATTCCACAACAAGACAGAAGAACGATAAGTGCAACAATTGTGTTTGTTTGATTTTTAGGTTTTACCATGTGCGTTTTTCTTTCCTCTTTGTCAGGTCTCAACAGCGAAGACATGAGTGAAGACGGATTTCAATTGCTGTGTCACAATCGACAGAAGGTTGGTGAGCGTTAAATGTATATATTTGAGTTGTACATTGTGATGTGATGTAAAGCATTACCTTGTTTCAGATTCGAGTTCCTGACGTAGACCGAAAGAGTGTATTCTGGACTCCATACGAAAGGAAAGTCGACAAGAATATACTGGTTCGTATGTTTTGTTTTAACGGCCCTCTATGTTTCCTCAGTTGAATTGCTGTGACTGTTCCACAGTGGATCAACAAAAAGATGAAGAGGACATGTTTCAAGAAGCCAGTAAGCTGAGAACTTCTACTCAGCTAATAACAAGGTTCATATGTAGTTTATCATTTGTTGGTTTGTTTCGTGGTATGTTTAGCACGTTTGTGTTTCAATACATTTCAAGAGCGCTTTTGCAGTGATGATATGTCCGTTTAAATGAGCAGAGAAGCCGTCGTGATTTTGGATCTCCTCTACAAGCCTTCAGTGACAGTCTTGAATATGCTCAATTTTAGCTTAGTTTTTAATAACAATTTCAGACTTTGATTAAAGTACTGTCAGTTGGTTTAGACAGTTGACCAGAACAGATGTTGGAGAGAACTCTCACATCTGTCTTGTAAAACTGTTCTTATGATATGTTATATTCGTTTGTGGATGTTTCTACTATTTTTTAGATGCTGTTTAGAGTTAGGGATTGAGGGCTGAAATGAACATTCAGGCAAACAATCTGCTTATGCTTAAACTAAACACAATACACGGTTTGTGCTATATAATATGTGTATGTTTATTTCATGGATGATGGTAAGTGGATTGCGTAGTGTGATGTATACTTATGTATGTATAATGTGTTATCATACCACGTCTTTTTTATTCAAGCTTTGTGCTAGTAAATGTGTAGTTTATTTAACATCATACTTAACATGTGTTGTGCTATACAACATTTCTTATTCATTTCAGTTTCCAGAGGTGAGTACCAAACAGTTGAAAAATGGTTTTGTTCTGTTACTGTGTTTTGTAAACAGTTTTGTTGACTTGTGTTAATCATGTACATGCATGCATTAAGTCTTGATTTCAGCTCGAATTTGGAATGAATAAAAATGGGGAAGATTGCCAGCAGCATGATTGGATTAACAAAACAAAGAAAGTAATTTACCTTCATTTTTGATTTGTGTTCATAAGTGCGTTAATATGTTATGAATGCTATGACTAGATCCTTGCATGTCAGCGAGGACAACATTGGCAAGTAGAATTGTTCACTGTTTACTGTAATATGTCACCATTGTGTTCATAAACTGTAAGTTGTAAAATNATATGCGTGTGTTTATTTCATGGATGTTGGTAAGTTAATTGCGTAGTGTGATGTATACGTATGTATGTATAATGTCTTTTTTATTCAAGCTTTGTACTAGTAAATGTGTAGTTTATTTAACATCATACTTAACATGTGTTGTGCTATACAACATGTCTTATTCATTTCAGTTTCCAGAGATGAGTACCAAACAGTTGAAAAATGGTTTTGTTCTGTTACTATGTTTTGTAAACAGTTTTGTTGACTTGTATTAATCATGTACATGCATGCATTGAGTCTTGATTTCAACTCGAATTTGGAATGAATAAAAATGGGGAAGATTGCCAGCAGCATGATTGGATTAACAAAACAAAGAAAGTAATTTACCTTCATTTTTGATTTGTGTTCATAAGTGCGTTAATATGTTATGAATGCTATGACTCGATCCTTGCATGTCAGCGAGGACAACATTGGCAAGTAGAATTGTTCACTGTTTACTGTAATATGTCACCGTTGTGTTCATAAACTGTAAGTTGTAAAATCATATTGAGTGTCCCATCATGCTTTGTATTGAATTTCCGATCTACTACTTGAAGAGCAGTAATCCATGTAACTTTAATAATCCATGTACCTGTGCAAAGGTATGTCGATCGAAAAATGTGAACGTTGTGAACGGAAACGAATTGGATTTTGCAAGTACTGACAATGTTATATGCGCGTGTTTACAAATTGTCTAACGTTAAAAATAAGGGCGATTTTTCTCCTTCATTTTTTCTTGTTGTTTTGTGCTGGCCAGCACAATTGAGGTGTTTGTTTGTATGCATGCGTGGTGCTGTTGGTGCTGTTTCAGTTTTCAAAATTCTTGAGGTTTAAGGCTAGGTATAGTTTTTAGTCTCTGCTTTGGCTCGAGAAACTTCAGGCACAACACCAAAATCTTAAAGCAAACGCATTGATATTGCTCAACTGAGAATGTGTGGGTAGTGACACGGCTTCCTTGTTTGCAATTCATGCAACATGGGCCTGGTCGACAGTGCGAGTGACTTTTCAAATTTGATGACCACAGACTTGATCGATGTAAGTATTGTCTTAACACTGCTATTGGTAAGCGGTAATGCTGTTTGGCATGCATAAAGACAACAGAAGATGAGTCAATTAGCTGAGTTTGGCGGCCGATGTATGTAGATGTCGTAAGACCGACTACACAGTGTGAAGCGCACTGATAGCACCGATGGAGAAACGCCTCGGTGATCGGTGCTAAAATGTCTGAACCGTGCTGTCGTGGACAATGGCAAGGCTCCTCAATATAGAGCGAGGGATACACACCATTACCCGCAATGCTCTAGAATTGACGGTGCCGATTGTACTTTGGCTAGTCCGAGAACGCAATGGCACTAAAAGGGCTAGCGACCAGTAAATGACTGCTTGGTCGATATGACCCACTAATCAATTGTCCTCAAAAATTTTCGGCTATTCAAAAAAACGTAGGACTGCTGTACTTTGGCACACGGAACTTTACATACAAACAATTTACAAGCAGAAGCTTTCAAAATGACCGCTGAGACTGTAATTATAGATGGGTTTGCAAGTCAATACAAAATAAGGCGCTGTTAAGCAACTTTTTCCCGCAATGATCGCGAATTTCTTTCGGCACTAGCTAAGAATCCTTTCAAAACCAAACTGTTGCGCCGTTAGAAGGATTGTAGGTACACTTGGTGACATGTCACTTTGCAGTGCGACATCCTTGTATTATCGTTCGGCGACACGAAAAACCTTAATCTGACTCACTCAGAGACGAAAGAACGCGTTAACAGAACCTGACCGATCAATTACATTTGTGTAAAGTGCTATAGTTCTAGGGGATTGGTGTGAATGCGACTTCTCCTTTACTTCGACTGGAACAAATCCATAAAACTCCGAGTGCCACCCATTAAGTATTAAGCGTATAAGGCTTCTTCAAGTCTTAAAATCTAACTTCAAGATAAAAATAAAGGTGATAAGATGAAAAAAAAACTATATGCGCAGTTCGCCTGACTTTCATAAAGTTCGCCATTTACCTTTCGATTCGATGTAAAATTACTACTCATTTTAGTTTATGAACTTATGATAAGCAGTGGCTCGTAAATTTATTTCAATGCATACGCGTTTTTTACAACTGCTTGTCATATGTATACTATTTAACGTATAAATGATTGAAATTGCGCGAGCAGAATTGATGAAATGAAATAGTTCGACTACAGTTTGACCGATTTTTATGATTTTTTGATGTATGGTCTAAAACTTTGAAGTGCAAATCAATGTTACCTTAAACAAAAACACACAACTGTTTTGTGTTGTAGTCGATCTCAAAACCTTTCCCCGTGCTTACCATTATATGAAACACAATGGTTTGTTAACTGCGAAAACGCCTGTATGTCAGTTTGATTTATGCACAAACAATTGGTAGTAAAGCGACTCTTTTCATTGTGAAAAGAACGGTGACAAGTCCGTGAACGCTGAGTGACGCTAATATAATGAAACGCATTTCTAGCGGTTACAATAATGTCGTGTCTGCGAGAGTATTTGAAGACCGTTTGATACAGTTTGTTATGTCTATCCATTGTATTCTAAAGTCAAATGTAAAGTGCTACAACTATTTGCTTATACACTTCATCCGGGGATTTGAATGTAAACTTAAATGGGTAACAGGAAACAAGCAAACTTTGCCTACTGTTTTATGAAGTGGTATACCAATCCATTGTTGTATCAAGGTTTGTGAATTTACAATAGGCAGAATTGTCTGTAGAACGCTTGGACCGAATATCGTATAGCTATTTCATTTGAAAATAATACAAAATATCTATAAACATGTTTTTTTTTATTGTTCGCTATTTCCACAAGGGCACGAAATTATGGTATGTTCAGTAACTCGTATTTAATATTGTTTGTAACAAATGTACAGCTTGCATGATTGACCAGTTGTTGCATAAATGTGTTGGTAAAGCGACTTCTTTTGTTATCAGACAAGAGGAACGGCCACACTTCCGTATACAACGCTCAATGCAAAAATCAAATCAAATCAGCTACACTCTGCAGCTTGTATGAAAATATTTCGCACAACCAAAATAGTTCAAAGCAGACCGCTTTTTTCTTTTGTCGATAGAGAAGAGATCATGGTGCAAGTCCCGGCTCTGGTTGCAACACAAATACTCGCTGCTTAGTTTAAATGCTGTGCCCTGACAAAAAAACATCGGGTGAACAAACGATTGAAATGAACCAAACATATTGCTCGAAACACTGCTTTCCAAAATAAGGGAGGGTCTACTCCATCAAACAACAAACTTGATGTTGAACGCCAAGCAGTAGTTACCTCCCCGACAATATTAACATAATACACTGTTTTCTCAAGTAAACTCTGGTCCGCTCGCGGCTAGGAGGCATTTGGCTCCGTTTGTAACATAACATCTGCCTACCTCGGAATCAAATGCCGTTAGGTTGGATTTCGAGTAACTTTAACCATTCTATGTTGGTATTTAAACATAAGGCCATATCGGTATGGGGAACGACATTTCATACTCATCAGTGAAGAGCAGTAATATATGTTGACATGAGAGCGAACATCCTGACCAATCAATACGGGTAACCGAAGTACAATGTGTTAATATGAGGGACGACACTATTACACTACTGCAATACTCATTTATTCAGGATATTGGTACTTAAGCTATTATGGAGAAAACACATATAAAACAAAGTTTATTATTGTAATAAATCAGCAACAGACTGACTTTTATTGCCTTTATAACTACTTACTGTAACCATGTTATCACTTACAGGTGCAAACATGAAGCAGTAATACAACGTGTATTCCCATTAAGGGCGATACAATAGTCATGCAATAGCTGTTACAAGGCTCTACAAACACTTTATAATAAACGTTAAAGGGTTTATATCGTACACACTGTGGGTGTTTCTTTGAAAGTGCGACACCATAATCAGTAAAAATAGTCTTATTTTTTAAACATGTTAATTCCTGGAATTAAAACCATATCTGATGAGGGGAATACTATATCCATTATGTTCACCATTTAGTGGCAAAGATGTTTTGGTACCACAACATGTGCGTAATAGTTACAAAGAGTGAGGGGAGAAAAGTCACTCACTCATTTACAATTGAGTTTGATAAAGAAGTTTGATAAAGACGATATAATCACCAACAGCTATGTGTATTATAAAAACGCTTTCATACAGATCTAAAACGACTTTGACAGTATTGCACGCAAAGCAGGAGAGATAAAAGGTCTCGCATAACCCCGACATATCTCGTTAAAGGAATACCTGGTGTTTTCCGCGATCTTCAATATTTTCAGAGCAATAGCAGGATCTAGTGTTATGATATTTACTTTTCTATATATTTCAATTTTTGATTACGGACAAACCAACGGACGCCAGGAATACAGAATAAAAGACAACTAGGCAAATGACAAACCTTGAGCTGAATATGTAAACTATACCAACATTTATAGGATTGATACCGGAATTGAATTTTATTTTTAATTCTTGCTTTTGGAAGATTACAAATATATCTGAAATTGTCGTTTTGGTCTGTATCGTAAAAAAATTATGCGTTGGTTTCTGAAGCCGGTCATTTCAAATTGATAATAAATACGAAATAAGAAATGCATTAACACCAATACATTTTAGTACCCGACTACCGAAAAAAGGTAATATAATATAAATAATAAAATTCACCCTAAAAAGTCACGATAACGTTACATACAAAGAATAAAAGCATCTGAGTATAAACATCATTCAATTTCTGCTACATAAAACATTCTGTTCAATTAGCACTGCCAATTTCATTTTGTCTGAAGGATATACCATTTCCAAGCAACATATTTCGTTGTGTTATTGATTGTTCAACTAAATGTAGATACAATTGGATGTTCATTTAAGATGGTGGATGAAGTATCATTTCAGTAAAATAAACTCATCACATTCTTAGTGATGGTTTAAGAAGAACATTTCACCCCATAATTATGTCTTCTTATGTAGAATAAATAGTTATATTTCTGTTTTGCATTGAAATAGGACATTTACTTCCATTGAAATTGTCAATACTGGTTAACACTATATACACAACCATGTTGTCGTTACAATTAATGCCGAGAACAAAATGTGGTGAAAAAGTGCAGCGTTTCTGGGGAAGCCGAGACCTTCCGATATCAAGGCGAGTGCTCTACCGAGTGAGCTAACCAAGCCGCTTACACAGCTAAGCATCTATACCGCTTCAGTTCTGTTCTGTGATATTATCCCTTCCCAAGTCTGAACTCGCCCTCGAACTCCAGTCACATGGAACAATGAACAACTGATCCCGAGATACACACTGATAGGGTATATCGAGAACCGCAAGTGTCACGGCCCCACGCTGGGCGCCATTGTTGTCGGCTGGTGAAAAGTGTGCAGCAAGTCTGCAACTCGAGTCCGGGGTCTCCCGTGATCAAGGCGAATGCTCTATTGAGTGAACCAAACAGGCTGCTTGTACAGTTAATCACCAACCTTGCTTAAGTTCGTTACCGTGACACGCTTATCAGCTTTTAAGAAATACATATAAATCAATCCAGTCAGACATAAATTACACAAAAGGACGACACATATAAACATGGAGCACAACATTTACAAACATATATTTATAAAACATTAATTCATATATTAAATTAATCACATGTGCTCGTTTGAAGAGTTTACACACTTTCTGGGAACAACACTGAAGTATTCAACTGTTATAAAAACATAAATAACACGTTTACAATCGACAATACATGATATCGTTTTTGTGTGTATATCACACATTGCGATAAATACTTTATAACACATGAATGTTGTATTGAAGGCAAGTGAGCTATAGCCAATATAAAACTGGTCAATAAAACTCTAGAAACATTGCCAGAAGAGAAATTCTTGTTAACATTCGAACCATTTATTGAAGGATAGTGGCCAATAGCCAATAAAAAAACGGGCAATGGAACTTTAGAAACCTTAAAAGGAGAAAATAAATTGTATTGAAGTCAAGTGACCATTAGCCAATACAAACCAAACAAAGAAACTAAACTTCTGAGACATTTAAGGAGTTAATAACGGTTTAAAGGCTATTTGCCAACATCAAATACAACACAAGAAAATGAAACTCCAGAAACATTGTCAAGACAGAAAGTAATGTTAACATCATAATGACTTATTGAAGGCAAATGACAAATATCAAATACGAAACTAGAAAATGTAACTTCCGAAACATTGAAAGAAGAAACTGGAAATTGAAACTCCAGATAAATTGTTAGGAAAGAATGACTTTTATTGAAAGCAAGTGACAAATAGCCAATACAACACAGAGCAATACATTCAATTACACTCAAATAAACAAGAAAAGCTTTCAAGCAGTCGATTGGCTTTTAAATTAATATTGATATTTCCTGCTTTCATTATAAATGCAAGAGGGCTTTGCGAAACGGTAACGCGACTTCTCATACTGTATACATCATATTCTTCTTGCAGAAGAATTTAACATTTTAAACATGGAATTACAACTACTGGTTAAGTCCACAGAAGATGCAATAATAACTTATAATAATAAAAATGAAATCACAATAAATTTGTATGAGCATTATGTTTGTGTAAAATATAAATCCCCCATTTAATTTAATAATCTGGTTAATGATTCTGTGCAAGCGCAATTATGTAGTTTAACATAATCATACAAAATTAGTATATAATATATAAGCTCCATCAAGTTTGCTGTTTCTACGAAACCCCTTCTGAATCGGAGCATTGTCATTGTCTTGTGTAGACACAAGAAAATAGTTACACATTATATGAATCAAAATATCAATCTGATCAAACAATTATAAAAGTTGTACTGATGTTCAGTTTATGTTGAAGATATAATGTTCCTTTTATGTATACCGCTTATTAAAACAATGCCAATTTAAATCTTCGTGAAGTATACAACAACAATTGGTGGGCGTTAGACAGCGACGCCGAAACATATCTATGTGATAAGTGCATAAACATATGCATGTTAGATTTCAGGTCAGACTTAGTTTGCGTTGTTTATGTTTATGACTCTTTGCCTCAGACCTGTCGATTTCAGGAAGTGAACCTTAGTAAAAGTTGTTTAAATAATCCGACTAGTATATCCATATATACCGACAACTTATACACATTTTAAACAATAGGCATATGTATTATCTTTCTTTACCGACTAAAGGGTCATTTAAAACAAGTAATAAAGATAAATAGCGGTATTAATATCCAAGTGAAAAGCCATAAACATAACGAACATATATATAAACGAATAAAATGTAAAACTTATCAACTACAACAACATCAAGGGTAATAACGATACGAAATCATGCAAAAAAGCAAGGTAAATTATACAAAAATATTTAAGATGGCAACAAGATCTAACTAATAAATAGAACTAAGTAATACTTAAGGTGATCAGCTTTCTTCCACTTCGTTGAACCAGGATTTAGTTCTAATTTGAAAGATTGCTTATTGTTTTCAAAATCTACAATGTCGTCAGATGAAGGCACCGCACTCGTTTTTGGCGGACTTGAACTGCGCCTGATCTTTTCAGGACTTCCAATTTCTGGTCCGTCATAGCCTTGCAGCCCTTCAATAGAGTTTACTCGTCTTTTTGTCACGTTTAGCTGCGGAGGCTTTTTATCTTCAGAGCTCATTGGACCAATCCAGGACAACACAACCGGAAGCAGAAACAGCGCATGCGTGATGCCGAACAATAGAACGAACCCCATCACGGCGGCGAATGTTCGAAATATGTAAGACTTAGCTGCAACCGGTACTATAATTCCTAGCACAGACGAAACTGCGCCGTGAAATATCGGTGTACCAGTCTTGTCAATTGCGCCCCTGACTTTTTCATTTCTTGTTTCGCCTCTCGAAGTCATGAAACCGTGACAAATATGTGCGGTAAAGTCAATGGAGAAGCCAATGCTCAAGATCAACGGGATCATTGTGATGGAACTTAGAGCGAAGTCCAAGTAAAGAAGAAAGCCAAATACGCCCACCATTATCATTGTAACGGCGATCGTTACGAATATTATCAGCACAGGCTGAGGCATGAAAATACACATGACAACAAACACGACGGCTAAAGCGATACCAGTTGACTGAAGCGTTTGTGGTAGAATCTGGTTAAACTGCTCAAAAGAGATTTAAAAAAAACGTGGAGTCGGTAAAACACTTAAATTCTGCCGCATCCGTAATTTCACGAGACTCGAGCATAAATTTCCCTTCTTCTTGACACTCTTTTAAGTCACGAGACATAAGATAAACTCGGGAAGCTTTAAATGACGTTCCATCAGAATCAATAACAACATCATTCTCGAATCAATTGTACTGAACAGCCTGTACAACTGTTTTAAGTCCAGAGATAACGTTAACTTCGCTAGAGTTGTGGTTATAGGCGCATGATTTGTACGTACTGAGCCAATTTATCTCGAAGTTTGGGTCAAAGTAAGATTTTAATTTAGCCAAAACCGAGTTAAGATATCTCTCTGTTGAGGCATCGCTGCATTCATACGGGTGTGTTGTTACTACGGAGAACTTATCTTCGAGAAGCTACGAATATTTGTGATAGTACGATTTTTCCGAAACGAGTTGCGAAAACAGAAGTCCTTGCTTAAGATGCACACATCCGTATATAGCAGCCGCCCAATAGCCAGCAAACAAGATAACGATCCCTTTTTTAAACGGTGTCTTTAGAACAATCTTCGGCATGAGCCAACTGGGAAGCTTGTCCAAAAGACTTTCTAATTCTTTTCGGTTTAATGGCCGGGATCCCGCACAATACAGAATGCGAGATTTTGATTGGCCACTATTTTTTGCCTCGTCTGTGCTCGGTACCGTCTTGCTTATCAAGAAGAAGTGTCGTTTGGCTTCTACCATGCGTTCGTGGATGGTAAGACATGCGGCGAAGAACGTGATTTTGTTGATGTAGCAGATTACCACAGCAACACCTGCAGGAATAAAAATACGAGTTGTTTTAAGAAAAAAGATCATCAAGGATCGAACGTTTATGTTTAAATTTTAAAGGCCTAGTGTATGGAAACTTTGGTAATTCCTGGGTATTTAATATCGGTATCAGTCTACTGTAAAACCGCTTTTTAACTATTATAAAATTTCTTAAACTCTGTGTATACCAGTATAGGTACAGAAGTTTCTCACGGCGAGGAAGCTGGAACCCGCCCCGGACATGAACGCTATGAGGTCCGTTAACGAGGTGATGGTTACCCCGACGCCGGCATTCCGCAATGTCTCCTTCATCCGGTCCTCCATAGTCGCCTTGAGCGCCAGAAAATCCCGACAGCAAGATGAACATGTCATCGATTCCTACGCCTGGAGAAAAACCATTGTCCCAAAACATTACCACTAAGCGTCCACTACAATATTCAATATAATATGTCTGAAAGGTACATAATTATGTATTATTTTCTCTAGTGCCGAAAAATTACAAAATACATATTTGCGATACGCCATACCTTATAATGTACCATTGAGGCTTAAAATAAACTATGTGTAAGCTTTCGGCAGAAATCAGTCATAATTGTCAAAATTTTAGCCATGGTCCATGGTTAATTAATTCAAAGATAACATGAAAAGTAAAGCAAGACGAATAGTCAGGGTTTAAAGACATGTGCTAAACCCCATATACATTCGATTTCATTACATATATATGAAATACTGTAAAATACAGTAAAACATTCAACTGAATAAAAACCAATAACGTTACCTCCCTTAATTAGGAACAACATTATGCCAACGATACTGACAAACTCGAGACCAACAGCCATACAGAGGCCGAAAGAGGAGATTATGGCGAGTCCGGCCGTCAGAATTCCAGCCCCGCTTAACCCACTGGTTGACCGCGTCCCTAGTAAACATGGAACGTTCGCCATTTAAAAAAGTGCGACAATAACCAGTCAATAGCAAAGTGATATTAAAACCATATAGAGTCTGAAACTGGCTATTATGGTGTTTCCGGCCGTCAAAATACCTGCCCAACCAAACGCCGCCCTGGTGGACAACATCCCTAGTTAGCAGGGAACACTCGCCATTTCATGAGGTAAAACCATATAACCAGTCACTAGCAAAGAGATATTAAAGCACCCCATATGCCGAAACTGTCCATGTTTATCAGAGAAAGCCAGCACAGCCTCTCTGCGCCCCTTGGAAGCATGGGGGATTTGAACATTTTGAGGCGCGATACTGTGACCCGTCAAAAGAGACAATAGCACATTATGGGACGCGACAAAAAACAGTCAATAGGATATTAGTACTTATAAAGGGCGTCAATATAACCAGTCAGTAGGGCATGAGTACATTATGAGGCGTGACAATATAACCATTCAATGGGGACATTAGCAAATGATGAGGCGCGACAATATGACAAGTCAATAGGAACATAAGTACATCATGAGGCGCAAACATATAACCAATCAGAAAAGACAAAAGTACTTAATGAGGCGCGAACATATAACAAGTCTATATTGACATTACTATGGTATGAGGCGCGACACATTAACCATTCAATAGGCCCATTATCTCATTGTGGGGTTGGGAGTGACACAAAATCAGTAAACTGTGATAACCAGGGAAAATGAAGCCATTGTCTTTTTAAAAGCAGGGCGTAAGTTGCTATTAGGAGCGGTTATATAACAAGTAAATAAGATAATACAGCTATAATTGTTAAGAGAAGGACGTATGTTATGGTAAGGGCGGTTACAAAACAAGTCAAAAGGGATGATGCAGTAATTGTTATCTAAAGAGGAAAACGCATGATGTTATTAGGGGCGGCATCTTGAGCAGTCAATACGGATATTACAGATGTTCTATTGTCTTAAAAAGGAGGTATGCTTTTATTAGGGATGTCATTATAATCAGTCAATATGGATGGCGCTTTAATTGGGTCGTATGTAAGAATGAAGGTGGCATCATAACCAGTCAATAGCATAATGTACACCCAAATAACATTGTTTGACAGGACATCTCAGTAAATGTTTGCACATTATATGATCTTAAAAATTCTACAACATAATTTACAATTTTCTTTGTAAAATGCAGTCCCAGAATATATGTAATATGGTTTCTTCACTTTCATTACAGAAGGAACATAAAATATCATGAACAATGTTCATTTTAAATAACAAAGATTTGGTTCCTAAGATTCTGTGAACAATTCTTGTCTGGAACCACTGAGTATATGTCTCTAGATATAATAAAAACAAGTGCATGCACTTTTGTCCAGTCAACGTTATTAAAAAGTGTCCATTTTCAAAGGCATGTGGGTATATCTGTATTATAGCTAAAACATTTATAACGAGTTTTTTTATTATACGCAAATATTATGTTATTCAAGTAAAATGATATAAATGCACATTGTATATTTGGCTTTTTTATAAATGGAAGTCCTGATAATCTGATAAATGCCCTCACAGTTCTGATAAACCTTCATACAAAAGGAAGTTAATTTTAACACCAATGAAATTTTCTAATACAGATTGTTTTAAAAATTCTCCAGAAGTGCACAATATATCTCTTACATATCTAATACCCCTCTAATACATATTATCATTATATATAATATTCATTCCTATCTTAAAATTGTGGTTATAAAATAAAGGCATATCAAGGATATCTTCACACTTACTGACATTTTGTTTATTAATATAATAAATGTTACAAGAAAGGACATCTCTTCAAAAACTATTTTTTAAACTTATCATAATTTTTTCTATGTAATTTTTACCTTAATTAAAAAAATCACATCAAACATAGAATATACCAGTTGGAAACATTTTCCATTACTTTATACAATTTTCTTTAACCATGTCACTTTCATAGTTTTTTTTTTAAGCAAATATATCAGTCATGGCAACTCCTCCACCTTCATATGATTAAAAAACAACAGTTTGTTTAATTTGTGCTGGTCCATCCAATACAACATTCGAAAAAAGTCTATTTTTTTTATTTTACAACTTTTTCTCCTGGACTATAAAGAGCTATGAACAGGTGTGTAAAAAGGGGAAGAAATAGTGAGTTAACAACAGTTATCTTTCCTAGGGGTGTTAAACATCTTTTGTTCCAAAAAAATATGATATTGTGCAGCTTTTCAAGAAAACTGGAGAAATTTATTTCTATCATTTTCTTTAAATCAACATCAAATAATATCCCTAAAACTTTAAAGTTTATTGTGCACCAGACTAGTTTATATTTAGTTTTTATTGATTGTATGCAAAACTTTTTGGAGCCAATGCATATAAGATTTGTTTTGTCATAATTGATTTGGAATCCAGAACATAAGGCAAAGTTATTTAAAAGATCAAGGGTAGCATTGAGGGAAACATCGGTGCCATCCAATAAGAGAGATGTATCATCAACCAATTGAATAAAAAATATAGGAACTTATTGGATCTCCTTGTCGGCAGCCTCTTCCAATTGTAATAAACTCTGATAAAAATCCATTTATTTGAATTACCGTCAAGGGATTATGTAGGAAAAATGAAATCCATATTTTCAATGTTGTACCAAAATTAAAATATTCTAATATGTTTCCTTTAAAATCAAACTAAATTATATAGAACGCCTTTTCAATGTCAATGGTCATCAAGAGTCCGGGGATATTGCTATCACCTGTATATTTCATAATGTCATGTAAAAGTCTGGTATTCTCACCAATATATCTGCCGTTAATAAATCATGTCTGATCTTTATAAATAAGAATATCAAGAATAGTTTTTAATCTGTTAGCAATAGTCCCAGATGCAAGCTTGTAAATTACATTTAAAAGCGGTAATAGCCTTAGGTTTCTCATAAAATGTCTTGGTTTATTATCTTTAAGTATACATGTTATTATACCTTATTTTTGTGTAACAGACATGGTTCCAGAGGTAAAATCATAGTAGAGGCTTCTCACTCTAAAGTGGCCTAAGTCTTTCCAAAACACTATGCTGTCAACCCATCTGATCCTGGGCTTTTGTCATGCTTCATATTTTTTAAAGTACTTGATATTTCATTAAGTGTTAGAAGGCCTTCTTATGATTGTGATTCTGTAGTGTTTTATTTAATTGTCTTGATGTCTTTAAGGTCATCATGTACATTCTAAGAATCATTAAAAAAAAGACTTTGTTTACAATGTTTTGTAAAATTGGGCAGCTTCTTTTAAAATGCCATGATTGTCAAAAGCCGTTGACCTTCATCGCTTTCAATAAAAGGGATGTTTTTATTGCATGCATATTGTGTTTCTAAGTTACAAAAATATTTGGAGGGTTTTTCGCCTTCATCAATCCACTTTGCTTTAGCTCTAATAAAAGCACCTTTCATTTTCAAATTCCGAATGCCTAAGAGTTCTTAATACAATAGATTATGCTTTTCAATGTTTCATGTGTTAATTTTATTTCAATGTCTTCAATTGCTTTTAAAATATAATATTCTCTTTTTTTTCTGTTTTTGGATTTGAAGCTTAAATATGATATGGTTTTACCTATGCTTTCCATTTATAACGTTTCTAAAAACAGTTGAAAAATTTCTATAGTATTAAGATATTCAATGGTAAGACATATTGCTGCTTAATTTCTTCAATTTTTTGTTCTATACAAAAATTGTATTCTAGGTCATAAAGTAACGAGTTATTAAATTTCCACAGGCCCTTTCCATGTTCTTATTTGCTAAAATTCAATTCCAGCGTAATAGGGGAGTGATCTGATTTGTGGCTTGCGTGTTTTTCCGAATTCCTGATTAACTGACTAAAATCATTAGTTGTTAAAAATAGGTCGAATCTGGCTTGTTGGACAGTGTTAGGCTTTCGCCAAGTGAAACATTTTGCATCACCGTTTTTGAATCTAAAAGTGTTTATCATTGATAACACGAGATAACACTTCCCTTGACTTCTTATTATTATTCAATAATTTATAGTTGGCATAATCAATATGCACATCAAGTACAATCTCCACATAAAATATAAGACTCATTTCCCATGGCCTCCATTATATCAAACAGTTTACTATAAAAAAAGGAGTATCAGTATTTGGTCCATCAAAAGTGCAAAGAGTAAATATATGGTTATCAATGGTTAAGTCTAGAATTAATAAAGTCCCTGTGTATATTGTGCACTTAAACATTTAGATTTGCCAAACATTTATTAAATAAAAAACATACTCCTCTTGAATTAAAAGTGGCAAAACTAAAATAGCATTCACCATGCCAATACAATTAACTAAAAGATGTTCTTTTAAATAAAACGAAAAGCAAGGCATTACTGGATTTATACACGTACAAGTGAGAAATATATGAAAGTCTACTACGGCAACCTTAAGTGTATTTACGTAAAAATGCAAGACCTATCAAATTCCGTGTGACAAGTAATACCTCATATTCATCGTGATCATGATTGAGAACAGCCCGATGTCCCGATTGATGTTCTTGTCCAGTTCCTCATCCAGCGACAGATGGTAGGCATAGGCACATCCAGTTCATTATGTCTGTAGCCTTCCAGCCGCGTGTTAAATTCCTTTACCTAAATCAGTGTGAGGAGTATGTTTTACTTGTTTTTCTTCTAATTTTCGTTTGCGATTGAATGCTTTGTAATAATAACTAACTGGACCAAGTGTGATTATTCGACCGTATGATATACACCGCCAATGATATACCGTTCCGATGCGGTGATCCGAGTTTAATTCAGTTTTATTTGATTGATGCCTGTCTGATTTTATAATGGGGTAATTGCTATCTTGTATCAGACTGTTAGGCAATTGGTTACTCAAAGCAGTAGGATCGTAATGAGATCGGGAATAGTCGGTCGATATCGGTGTTTTCGGAAAGCGTTCGGCAACGATTGGTTATCTACGTCAAAGTCCGGAAATACTACTTAAAACACGAAATAAATGAGTGTGTTTTTATTTATGAAACTATAAATACGAAAGAAATGTGTGTGTTTTTTTTTAGAACTAAATGTGTTCATCTTCTTAAGATTAAATAACTTTAAAAATAAATATTATATTATTTTTCGTTTGAAAAAAAACAACATATTTTCGTTCACGTCACGACTGTTTACATTTTGTTGCACAATGAAAGTGCGTAAAAAGAGAACGCGGTTTGCAAACACGAAAATAAATGTAATACCGATTACCAACGTTGAACTGCTGTTGAATGTATGCTGTTTAATGCAGACACATTTAATATTACGCTATACATAAACAAATAATATTCTTATCATTTGTTGCTATTGTCGAAGTTATGAATTGCGATGTTCTAGAATAGAACGGTATGATGTATTAATGATTTCTGTGACTTATTGACTTTCAGTTTTTATCCTTTTTCTATTTATGTGTTGGACATCTCTTTGACGTCAATGTGGGAGCATTGCCTGGCGAAGTTTCCATGGGCAATTTCCATCTTGTCAAGTTTGAGTCAGAGCCAGCCTAAGTAACCCTTGACCTTGGAACAACGGATCTAAGTAAGAACATCTTGTTTTGGGACTTTTTCCATGTGCATAAAATAAAACTCATTTACAATTTACAAGAAGGTTTTATTGTTTTGATTTTCAACGTTTCATCATATTACATCATGCAACACATCGTTTCATGTTTGATAATTTTAGGTCAAGGAGTCGTCAATTTTTGAAGTGCTTGTTTTCCTTAAAATTGATTGTTTCTCATAAAAAAAAATAATAATCGAATAATGCGTCAGTATGAAACTTAAAAAGTGATTATTTAATTCATGAACAAAGCATTGTGTATATTTACTTTTTTATTACAGTTTGAGGTACAGTTATTTCGGATATAACTCAGATTGCTGCCATGGATTTGAAAACGGTTCAAAGTTCTCCACATATGTGAATCCATGAATACCGAAATTCTGCCGAAACCCAGAAAGGAGCTGGCATCTCTGTTGATGCTAATTAAAACATCTCTGTAAATGGTGGCAATGTGGATAGTGTCTTCATTGTGACATATATTGTTTGCTATGTTAGATTTGAAATACCTTGACATTTTGTGGTGAACTGCGGCTAAATGCATGGGTTGCTTTTGTACTTTGTTACCTTTAGATTGTATTATTAATGTATTATTATATCAATATTAAGTCAAATTTCATAAGTTATCAGAGTTTATAACTTAACATTTTAATAAGCAACTAGAATACATCAAAAAAGATGTGATAAACAAATTTATACTGAAATCCACTGCATGATAATAAATGTAGGCATACTCATACAGAAAAGTTTTTTCTGATAAAATAAATTGACTTTTAATGATTTTTCTCTTATTTTTGTTTTCATACCCCATAACTTCATTTTGCAGAAATCCGAAAAGGGGGGGTAGGTTTACTAAAATGTAAATTATTTCTTAATCTGTGTTTAGATTTTTTATATTGCACAAAAGATACTCTTATTGGCATCACAATCAGAAAATACCAAGATGAGATAGATGCTAATACATGTGCATTACACTCCCTCTACCTTAACATATATAAAGGAGCAACAACTCAAATAAGCTTTCTCTTCTGCGGACGCAGATGAATTTTCCCTTTGTATTTTTTAAACAGTGTTGTAGTCATATCAAGCTTCTCATACTTGTTACTGGGCACGCTACACGAATTGTTGTGATTAACCAATACTAATTGCACACACGTATGCCAATAACTTACAATTACCCTTCTTGAATCAGGGATGTTCAGATAATGGCCAAGACATTAAAATGTGATTAATCCCCATACCATTAAGATTGATCGGACGTGAAATGGGCGTCATTGTAGCTATATAACTATACAACTGTCAACGTCGTCAGAAAACATAAGAAGAATATGCAACACTACGATGCATTATATTGTACTTTATCCCACTTTTACAGCGATTTCGGTTGATTATAGCCCCGTTGATTAAATTTCTGCTATAATACACCGCACGAAATGACGTCATTGTAGCTATATAACTATACAACTGTCAATGTCGTCAGAAAACATATGAAGAATATGAAACACTACGATGCATAATATTGTACTTTAATATATTATAATACAAATATATTAATAAAAATGAATACAAACAGTTGAATGATCGGTTTAGACCATAATAATTTAATTAATTAGATTAGGAGCCGCAAAAATACAACTAAAATGAAATACACAAACGATGCATTAAATAAATTTACATCTTCATACAACGTATGGTATTGACATTTTATTGAAAGTTTACATAATTTTTGCTGGCGCCACAGGAAATAAGAATGCATTCTTCAATTGTACTTACCTTTGCGTAAATGGTTGTAATGTTACATATTTTGCTTCCTTGTTCTATTCTATATATTAAGATGACTTGAGTAATTTCGTAAAAATTTACATATATATCCAACGTATAATATTGCTGTTTAATGGAAAGATGTGATCATTTTCGCTGGCGCCATAGTAAATAAGTATGCATTCTTCATTGTACTAACCTTTGCATAAATGGTTTTAATGTACACATTTTGCTTTATTGTTTTTTTTTACAATTTATTTTCAGATGATTTTTGAGTAACTTAGTGACGTTCAAAGCTTATTGCTGATAATAGTTCGAATATATGTTGTTACCATGGTGTATTAACCTGCATGAATAATAGTATGTGTCCCAAATTCACAAATGCGGATCTATTTGTATGGAATATAGGAAGGTGATAATAAATGAGGGCAGTATGGAATTGTTCATAATCACCCTCTATATGTTGCCGAGCTTGGAATTGAACAAGCGATTCTTTGATGTGTAGTTTAGCGCTATATCAACTGAGCTAGTCATTAATTGGTGGGCTTTTAAAGACAAAGATTAAGACTTTAAAAACCCATCTATGAATGCTGGTGGTTGGTTGTGGGGCTTGGTGAGGGCAACGTAAACAAAAACACACACAAATACACAAATGTTAATCTTCTTTTGATTTAAAAGACCACTACTCAACAAAAGATTACCTCCAGTTAGCGATGCATAGTTTACTCTTCCCACTGCCGATGACGTGAACATGAGGTATGGAACGTTTCCATTCCCCACAGCATTCCGGAAGTCAGCGTCCCAGAAGATTGACTCTCCAAATGCGCATACGCCGTAGGATTTCGCACACACGTCTTTGAACTGAATTAGCAACGCGACACGCTCACACAGAAACCTACTGAAGCATTAGTTTTAGTACATATACATCAAATAAATGATGGTACAAAGTTGGTAGAGGTAGACTTTATCGTAGGTATTTATTTAAGGCTCAAATCAATTCAGTCTTAAATTTTCATCTTTAAAAAACATCTGAACTTGTACTTTGGATAAACGAAGTTTTAAAAACGAAGACAAACACAATGGTATCGTATTATCAAAATTATAAATGCTGTACACACGATAATAAACAACATACATTAGGAACAGTAATCCGAGTTCAATAGCTTTTTAAACATAATCCTTACGAATAGTGTCGATGTCGAATTAAACATGATATAACGATATAAAGAAAAAACTTGTGTCATTTACACGGATGACTTACGATGATAATGGTATATTCAAATATTGTAACTGTCTCTTTCTTTTCCAGATACGTCAAGAGCGATCGAGCCGTGTTGTTGTTAAGTCTGTGTGTCGGCCTGATCATATTACATTGTATACGCCCTATTATATATATTATAACTATCCATATATATATATATATATATATATATATATATATATACNAACTGTGTGCTCGTCCAAATATATCATCGTATTGTACAGTGAAACATCTAAAAACCTATAAAAATTAGTGAAATCAAACCACTGTGTGTGTTATGCTACTTACTTTTGGACATTGTCGCTTACCTTATCAATTTAAAGATATCACGTCGTATAACATTATTCAATTTGTCGTAAGTGAGTATTTGTTTTCAGTTTAGTGTATTACATTGTTAACCATGTCACATGTTAAATGTCGATTTTATCTCACTGGCCAGTCAGAAAAACCAGTAAGCACATAAGCAAAGGGCCAGTATTCTTGTGAATGTAATTGGCCTTTGAGCAGTTTAGAAGGATTTGTCCGAGGTCTTACACAGTTTAGCGGAGACTCAGTTCTCAGTTGAACATTTTGGGTGTGCTGTCACCACTGTTAGAGCTGCCTGAAGTCTTGTGAAAGATATCGGGCGAAATATCTGGGTACTGCACCTTGCTCCTATCTTCCCTCTTCCCGCTGATAATAAGCAATTAAAATTAGATATATTTATTTGGTAAATAATCAATCACCAACACAAATTAATCAACTAGTCTCTAAAACGTATAATAACAAGAACTGGACTAAGTAAATCCATAGATTCATTTCATTATTAGATAATGTCACTGACATGATTCTACCTTCTCACTTTCGAGAAGCACTCTGTTCCTTTTGTGATCTTAGATCTTTCCATGCTACAGGTTGTTTGCACGGTGATCTCGGCGCTGTTACACTACTTCTACCTGGTCGTATTCTTCTCGATGCTCGACTATGGCGTTGAGATAGCCATCTCCGTCATCTACGTCTTCGCTACGGAATCAAGGCTCAAGTGGTTACTGTCTGTCGCATGGGGTACGTGGTAAAATAAATAGAGGATATTCGTTGGATTTTGTGGAATATCGATTTTAATTCACAAGTGATCCTAGAAAATATATTTTTTCTATGAGTGAAATTTAATTTAAAATCGATACTCCACCGAATCCAACAAATTTTATTTTTATTTTAAGCTTACAAATTAATATTTTTGTATTTTGTGCCAGTACATTAGAAACAATAAAAATTATCGATAATTGTAACTTTTAATTTTAACTGATTGAAAAAGCGAATTATCCGTTTTAATTCACTGATATTGCTCTTTAATCCTCCTGAAAGCATAATAGTTGTCTTATGTCAAGACAGTGTAGTTTATTTTAGTCGTTACTATGGATTTATGAGCTTGTGCGATCGTAATAGATAACTACGCGTTGTGTAGGTTCGTACGGTTATCTGACTTTCGTTAAGTAACGTACAGTAGCAAGTATAAAAATATGACGTCAAATAAAACGCGAACGCTTGCGGCGACGCCGTGCGACGACGCGCCACAATCCTTACATTCTCCCACCGACAAAATAATATGTCATGACAATAAATGCAACACTATCATCTTCAAGGGAAAACAACAAACAATTTTCATGCACTCAAATAGTTACAATATTCGCTTGTAAAGGCCATCATTTTATAATCACTGTTACTTAGTGTCCATCAATGTTAGCGTCTAAGCACAACCGTGTGAATACACTGGCGCTACCGCAGTTTTCAGAAGCACGCTAGAGGGGGCCGATTTCGCAGCGGTGTGAAGTACTGATGCACCGGTATCATTGTTACAAGCACTTCCGAAACTTTCATTCGGATGACTTCTGGTAACGGCAATTCCGTTTCCTGTGGACGGCGTCTTTGCGTGTGTATTCTCGCACAAACTCGTGTGGTGTTAACGTGCACAATGTCTGCATCCCCATGACGATGGACGGTCTCTCACTGAATGTCTGTTACTGAACCAATAAAAACACAGTTTCTTGTTCTTCACAATAGACACCCTCTCTGGAATGCTACTTACAGAATAACAGCTACCGCTATGTTGTTTTCCGCAAAATACACATTATGTTCGTCCCTTCTTTCTCTCACGTGCACTGACCGTCATTCGCGTATTGGCATCGGTTCGCTTCTGTCGATTTCCGTTCATCTGGGCACTTGAATGGAAGGCTGCTGTTGGAAATGGTGTGTCGCAGATTTCATGACTGTCCCCAGCTTCCATAATATCGATCTCGCGAAAAAAAGCTTGCCTCAAATCTGAGAGAGTCCACGTTTTGGTTTTATTTTCTCGGGCTAGATTTCTGCGGGATTCCGACGGAAGTCTTTCTAAAATAATAGGAATCAACAGAATCCTTTGCCTCTTCAAGTTCCTCTTATCCTCGGATGTTGGTTTCCAGACCATCGTAGAAGTCACGAAGCTCTCGGATGTTTGCGGCGGGTGACGGCAGCTGTAGTAAGTTGGACATGTAGGCAGCGGTGATCTTCTCAATCTGTCCATACCACTGTTGTAGTAAATTTATAGCTTGCTACTTAGCGTAAATCCCTCAATTGTTCTGGCAGATTCGTCTTGCATAAGAGAGTTCAGGTATGAAAACTTCTGTATGTCAGGTAAGTGGGGGTTGTTGTGTACGGCGGATTAAAACGAATTCCAAAACGTAGGACAGCTCATTAATTCACCGTTGAAAGTCGGTAGTGTTAATTTTGATAAATGATGTGGCATCTGCAGCTGTGCATGTACTTGCTGTACCATCTCGCGCGGTTCCTGTACAGATGGGGCTTGTATGCGCGGCATCGATGACTGGTTATTTTTTTCAGCTTCACATTCAAGGCTAGCGGGTGGGGCACTCGAACCGTGTTTTGCGTTTGCTGAATGCTTCTTATATCTGTGTTACTTTAATTTCAGATGAAAACTGTATGCAGCTGTTTCTCTGAGCTCCGTAGAATTGTTTTCCGCGTCGGTGGTGTTTGTAATCTTCTCGTCAACAGACTTTAACAATGCAAGAACGTCATTCATCATTTCAAAGCACAGATCAAGTTCATTGTATGAGTAATTTTCCTTTGCCGTTTCTAGGTGCACGAATAATCTAGAAGCGTAGCCCTATGTCGGTCTCCTGCTGCTAATAACTTATGTAGGTTCATTTTTGTGATCACGGCACCAAAATGTGCCATCGTAATAGATAACTACGCGGTGTGTAGGTTCGTACCTTTATCTGACTTTCAAAAAGTTACGTACAATTACAAGTATAAAAATATGACGTCAAATAAAACGTAAACGTTTGCGTCGACGTCGTGCGACGACGCGCCACAATCATAACAGAGATTAAATCGTTAATGCCATTCGCAAGGGGTAAGATTATTTTCTAGCACACGAAGAAGAAGAGCCAACCCAAAAATAAATAGTTTCATGAAAACATTTATACAAGGTCGACCAAAAGCTGCTTAAAATCCTCAGTATAATGTCTAGTTAGGTTGTGTTTGTTATCTGCATGCTGGATCGATAGCGTCAAGCTTGGTTAAGCTTTTTTACTAAGTTAAAAAGGCTTAATACTTCGGACAATTAACTCATATAAAACTTTTTTTATTGTTACATTGTTTTAATTTTACTTGATATTAAGAAGTTACATGTAAGATAAAACATATGTTTAAGAGATGCTATTACAACTTCTGTATAAAAAACCACAACGTTTTTTTTTTTGTTGGCCGTTCAAAGACGTTGTCACCAGCTTAATTAATTTGTCTGTTAAAGTGAAAACATGTTGCGCTGTATAATATTTTCTGTATCGTTATGGTAATTCATTGGCTCCTACATAAAAAATATGCAGGGTAATACATTTTGCTCCTGATTTTGTTTCAGGATATTCATTTTTACTATATTTGGCAGATACACTGTATATAAAGTTTCGTATTAATATTTCCAGGGTGTGCTGATTTTAGTCTTCCACTGTGTATTCAACAAACACGTACGAATTTGGTGTATTATGCAGATTTTAATCAACACGCTCATTATATGCTTATCATCAAGAATTGTGTCAACTTGTGTATTATTTTCTAAATATAATAATAATAATAATAATAATAATAATAATAATAATAATAATAATAATAATAATAATAATAATAATAATAATAATATCGCTGTTAAATCCCGTTAAGTCCCAACGTAGAATAATCTAAAAATAAATCAAGGTAAAATAATATATTAACCTAGCCAATCAATGCGCAGTTTAAGCAAACAAGATTTTTTTAGCTAAGAAAAGGGCTAAAGCAGCGAAAAGTACGCAAAAAGACACTGGATTCCATTGAGAATGCTTTCAAAAAATAGCAGTCGACGGTAAGACCGTTTCAGTGTGGTTATTTAAGAGATAATAATCTGCCATTCATTTTGATAATTAATCACCCACATTTAAGCGTACATATGCGTACGAATACGATTATTCAAATACGATAACAATATGTCTAAAAACATAATAGAAATATAGAAATGGTATATTTGAAACGATTTTGCAATGTATAATGTCATAACGTCTTCGAAACTATTTTAACATTAGGCTCTGCTTTATATTATAATTTTTTTTGTAAAATAACTCACCTGTATTTTCCTTCTTTGCCGTTATAGAATAAGCCATATGTTATGTACATTTTAACGAAAAACACAAGCTGATAAAACTCCTTTCTGTTGTTGTTCATGGATTTATTTAAATTACCTGCACTTGCTGATCGAAACATATCACAAAATGTAACACGCAGTTTACGTTTTAACAGAAGATTTCCCCTTTTTCAGTTGGATTAAATTTTCGACTTATTGGTAAATAAGTTGCATATTCAGAAAAGAAAAACATTTTTCAAATAATAGATATACAATTAGCTTTAAACATAATATTGATATTGTTTGTAAAGTAAATGCGTACACATTTAATTGTATGTTTTTACTTTTTCTTTCTATGTGTGTTGTTGTTATTTTGACGCATGTGTATTTATGTTAACATTATTGCTTCATTGTTTTCTTGACAATGAGCTGTATATGATTAAGTCGCAAAATTAAATGTTTATCTGTTTCCAGGGATACAAATCTGCGAATCCAAAGGTTACAGGCTACTCCAATGCGACTGAAACAAGCAGTAAGTTTGCCAAACACATGACCTTCAATGCAATATCTTATACAATTATTTTATGATAACAATCGTTGTGCAATCGCCTTGTAATAAAGCTATATTTTACATAGCATCTTAAAGGAATTAGGTCTCTTAATGCACATAATTATGTAGATCAGATGCAAATCTAAATCGGCTAAGCAACCCATATTTCCGGTTAAAATGACATATATGGATACTGACATAATAACAAAAACATCATAACAATTATAACACCGTTTGTATACAATATTCTCGTCCGAAAACAGCACATGGTTTGATTAATGCTATATCAACCTTAACTACTATATGCGGTAAATTAGCTGTTCTGGAAATGCATATTCCATATTACCTATACGTCTCCTCAATAAACAACAAAAACAACGAATTAAGTTGAAAGTACAGCTTGTATTTTGGTATCTATGCGTACGACCAGGTGACACATTTATAATGAAGGACAAAAATAAAAGTGAACAATTCACATTGTGATATAGATTTCATAAAGCATACCATGAACTATACTACTGCAGATAATCTTTTCCATATTTTTAATATTTGATATCCAAAAACAAAGTACGAAAATTAACGTGTTCACTGGTCAGTTACACAAAGCCGGATGGCTATTCCACGAGCATAATTACCGCCAATACAAAACAATAAGCGACACCTACCGTTTACCTTCTTATGCGATGGAAAATAATTTTCTTCTTATTCGCTGCACTCGAACTAGGAACATTATATTTATAGCCACGAATCCTTTCTTGATGACCGAGCGACAAATGAAGGAGCTTCCAAAGAACAAGAAAGGCGGCTCAAATATCTACGACAACAACGTCAGCAACCAGAAAGAGGCTCCCAACAAGGCCGTTGACTTGGATGATGCCAAGATAATATTCTGTGAGAGTCGGAGGTCATTGCCGGGGCGGAAGCAATATCCTCCATTCTGGATATCGATAGTTAACCAGATCGTTCACCAAAGACCCCCGAGGTGAGTTTGCTGAAAAGTCCTGAATATCTCAAATTCTCTGAAGTATTTCCATTGACAGCGAATCTCGGTGACGGTGCAACAAGCATAATTTGTCAAGACTAACATTTGAATGTGCATTAATCGTAACTGAGATAAGATGTGCGATACATTTGTATAAGATCACACGCAACCAATGATTTTCCCAGAGGCGTGTTGGCAAGCCGTTTCTAGTCTCTCGTGTAACGATATGTTTTGACATAGCTTTCCAAACAATCAAATAACCCTTATGTGTTCTTATATTTGTTTCCATTTTATTATTATTATTATTTGTTACTTGATTGCGTTTAAATCAAGTCAAAAGTTTCCCAAAGAAAAAAAAAACAATACCGTTGTTTTATATGTGAAGCTCATAAAGGGCCTAAATGTAAGGTGAATGCATAACACTCATTATTTACGCTATGAGAGGTCAAGAGCATAAGGGCATATGCGATATATAACTGATAACACGTGCCGAGATGTCGTTCAAAAATTAAATGAAATAAGATAATATTCAGATGTAATAAACTGGCATAAACATTAATACTATACAAGAATATTACACTCATTTCTAATTATTAGTTGTAGTTGGCATTGAAATAAAAAAAAACGTTTGTTTCTTCATGTCTGTAGGTACACAAAAAGTTTGTGTCGTGATTTCTGGTACGTTTATTTTTCTAGTGTGTGCGTGCGAAATACGTATGGAAAATGGATCACCAGGTTTCTTTCTTCAATATTATGTGTGTAACATGTAACATCAGTCTTCACTCACCAATACTTGCATACTGATGTTGGCCTTTTATTCGATGTTGTGACCCAGCATTGCGCGGTCCAGCAAAATAAGGGAATTACCGTTTCTACCAGGTAATTTTTAAGTACGATGGCGGCATAAGCTGTTCATTACATATAGCCTAAAAAATGTTAGAGGACTGATTGTATGGTGATTGTCAAATTTAAATATGTTACATATTTCTTATCAAATGAAAAGGGCAAAACACAATGAATAGAACATCAAGCGTAGACTTTATCTGAATGGGCGATTCATTATTAATGTAACATCAATTGTGGACTTTATCGATAAAGGCGAGACATAAGAAATAAAACACGAAGTGTTCACTTCACATAATATATATTACAGGTTGACATGCATGTTCATACTGTGGGGGAATACCCGTTTAGATACTGATCACACCGTTCAATAGACTCCAGCAACTATTGTAGTTCATGCAACGACTGAGCTACTATATACATGTCGGTAAAAAGCGGAGTGTAAGTATTTCCATATTCTTTATATTTTACGTATTGATTCGAGCAGGTTTGAGTGTGTTCTTTAATAGCCTAAGTAAAAAGGACTTTGCGAACGTAATCCATACATTTCTTGCTGCTTACTTTTCAAGAAATCCGTTAGAATGGGGTCAAAAAATTAAACAAAATTCACCACTCTCTCAGTCAAACTCTAAATATACAGGATTTATACCAAAGATAACTATGAACAACATTTTACTGAAATCTTTAATCATTTGTCTTCGGTTATTCCAAATTACAGCATCCCACATGAACACACACCATTGTTATCAACGATTAAATTCGAGTGGGGTTTAAAAAACGCCTCACGACAACGGCCGTGGCTAATTTTTAAATGGTCATGCCCCGGTCTACGAAAATAAAATTATGCTCATGCCATCGGCTGAGACAATGGAAAATGACATGTTGATTTGTGGACGTTACTCCTTGACAATATTCCTTTGAACTATCAGATATTTTGATCACAAAAACAGTTTTAAGATTTTAATTCGTATTTTGAAATAAAATGGGATGGGTGAGTGGATTTCTTTTTAAATAATTCATGCTTTGACATTATCGAAACAAGTCATTTACACGCAATATGTCTCCACATCATGTAGAGTACACTTGACTCTCGCTATGCCGATGTCTTATATATCGAAGTAATGGAAATTTCGAAAATAAAAGTTCATTCTCTTCTCAAATTTGAGATACAAGGTTTTTCTTAATTGAAACGCATGAATGTATTTAGTTTACAAGTTAATCATGTTTATTAATACGGGCCCTGGAATCAATATGAACTGCAGGGTTTCTATGTATGTCTTTAAACATCTTCTCGGTTGTTTCCAGGGTGGCTCAGCACAAAACATTCCGTTAGTACAGCGCTACCTCATAAATATGACCATAGTGCTGGCAGGAAAAAGGTAAAGTATACGAATCGGTTCGCTAAATAAGGTTCTCATGATTACTGCAAATACGATATAATTGAAAAAAGTCGAACATGTTTCAAAAATTAATACTTTGAATTGTTTACTATATATTGTTAAATAGGTGTTTACCTATTTCCTCAAAATGATGCTCAGAACAGTTTAGTTCCTTTTGGTCTCAGATGAGCGCCGTAGAACCTCTTATTTTAAATATTAGCATGAGTTTTTTTATTATTTTCTAAGTGAGTTGTCTACATTTTACTACATAAATGTCGTTAATTACTTTATGTTGAAGTTAGCTTTTTTTGATAAATCTGCAAAAACAGATAAACTGTTTAACATATGACATCAAAATGGCAAATTACAAAATATAGATCTC
>VMBQ01006896.1:5825-42314 GCA_007657795.1 Dreissena rostriformis
GTATTTTAAAGCATTTTTAAAAAGTGCACCAAACCAGGTCTTGAAATTTAAACATTTTTTTTAATCATAATTTTGGGAAAGATTTTGGCCGGCTATAATCTATTCTATCAACACACACTTATTTATTATTTATTAATCATGCAACACGCAGGTATATTAACGCCACCGATGCACGTCACCGTAGAAACGTCCGCAAACGCATTTATCGGTGGAATTTCAGCACTCAGCACTACCGTATGTAAGCAGCGATTGCTATGTGCGACTTTTTGTGCGTCGCGGAGAGCGCATTATCGTATGTGAAGCGTATATGCACGACATAAACGCTTCTGCTTAAGAGTATGCGTGGAATATGATATTCATCTCTATACTGGTATAGTTTCCGTATCTTGGATACCTTGTTAGATTATTAACGGTAGGTTGTTAAAGCGTGTTCGTTAACCAAGTTCCCAACCCCATTTTCTTGTTCCAATAATCAGTCATCCGAATCTAAAGCGATCCGCGTTAATGAAAGCTGTTATAGCCTAAAAAGAAATTCCGATAAGTCAATTTTATGTTTCATTCGCAGTCATCGATATACACGGTTTATATTTACAGTTTTACAAAGTAAGGTTGGGCGCAACGCAGTATTCTGTTCTTGTTAGCTCTCTTTTGTTATCCGTTGTTTTTAAAGGGACCCGTTCACAGGATTGCAAATCGACACAACACTTGGTCTCATATTGAACATGATGATTGTATATAAAGAAGCGGAATGATGCTACTGTCTGACATAAAAATAAACTCTACAAACTAATTTTAATACTAATTCAGAAGGCTGAATTTATATAAAATTGTTAAGTGTGTGTAATGCCAAAGCAATAAACTAAGTATTTTTCTTGCATGTCAACGATTCGCAAAACTATAGACGTATACAAATATAAGTCGGAAAATATCAAAGAGATTTAATTCCATACTTGTATGCTCAAGTCCCCATCCCCAGTTAAGCATTCGGCATATCCGTTTTGTTCTGGGCTATGCACGTTGTTAAGGTCGCAATTTTTAACCAGTATACTTATATATTAAGTATACTGGCTCTTCAGTAAAACTAATTGGTGGATCTGGGTTGCCTCTTTAAATGCGTTTCAATATTGCTGCATTGACAGAAAAAGGACTCGATTTTGTGATCTGTAAGAACGAACAAAGTGAGAGTGTAATAAAGCGCACCACCCGTGTACTGTACAAAGTTAATCGATGTTACATGTACACTGTAAAATGGTGTATTATGAACCGGTCTTCAACCCAGTCTTGGGATTAAGTTGGTGTCGGTTTATGTTTAATATTGATACGCGCTTGCCGTGACTTAAACGACCTTTATGGACAATAGTCCAATATAATATTGTATTTGGTTATTTGGTGAAGAATTTAAGGTGAGTGTTGATTTATTTAGACGTGCAAATAGTTATTGTTATGTTGCCTAATTAGCAATGTTTGTATACATGTATTTAATAAAACGCATCGAATAAAAATACGTCAATATTTAGTGTGTTGGAACTTAAGAGGCAAGTGTATAATTATCGTTACAAATACGAAGAAGAATAACATATAAATAAAATCATTCCTTAACTTTGTTCTGTGATGGTTTTTACCGAGTGTTAGTTTGTTTAATAAATTTGGATAGACAAACATTTGTTTTAAGGTAGTGTATCGGGTCGGTTTAGATTTTAAACCTAAATTATTTTAATATTTCCGTATTCTGCATTGTTTAATTGATTGGTATACCAACTGTAATGAACTTTTAACGTTCAAATAAACGGTTTAAAGCCCCATTACTACTCAAAATCAACGAAAATTTCGTACAATATTTGGTAAAATAAAGTTAAACAATTGAAAATCATTGTTCCTTATAGCAGTTGCCGACATTTCAACGCCAGATTTGGTCTGGTAACATAGATGCTTGTAGATACAAAATGCTCGTTTTTATGTTTGTGTGACCCAATCAATTCCATTTTAATTTCCCACAAATATATATATTCATACGACACAAGAACACTAAAATGATACCATGTTAGTGTTCGTGTGTCGTATAAATAGATATCGTGGCGGGAATTTAAACTGGAATTAAATATTCAACACAAAAATAAAAACGAGCATTTTGTAACTACAAACATCTATGTTACCAGAACACATCTGGCTTTGAAAATTTGGCTATTGCTATAAGGAACACTGATTTTTAATTGTTTAACTTTATTTTGCGAAATACACATGAGTAGTATGGGGGCTTTAATGAATTCAAAGTAATCATGAGACCGGCGGTGTACTTTTCTGATATAATGTATTTGACCCATGGGTTGCGAAAAGTGATGCAAATCACTCAATTTCTTGGTGTTTTAAACTATTTTAACACTTTGGAATCACAAAACAAGAACACTAAAATACTATTAGTTACCTATTAATACATTTAAGGGATTTAACAAGTTTGAAAGGATGCTTGTCCGTACAGTATTGCAATAAACGTATATAATATTATGGATGCATGAAACATTTGCGGTTGATTTATCATCCATTTGTTTTGACAGTTATGTTCCAAGAATTGCGTTGTTGATTTTATAGGAAAATAAAACAATGTATATAGGTTTTCAAACTTTTAACCTTAATGTCAATCTCATTTTAGTTGAATACAAATATTATAAAACAGTCTATTTCCAGAGCAAATTTTACTGTTTTACATGTAGAAATTTCACTTTAACATGATAGCTCGTTGCAAGTTTAAGTTGTTAATAGGAGAACAATATAATAGCAAGTACTCAACGGATGGTTATCTTCATTTCTTTATATAGTACTAATTTAGAACCACAAAAACATTATATGTGTTTCGAACAATGAATACTAAATTCTCACGAATTGTGAAACGCAAGAAGGTTAAATAGGGCCTAGTAGTAATTACGTGTTAGGCATGTTATAATTTGTATCTGATGATGTTGAAGTTAGTTCTTTAAAACTATCAATACTGTGGTGATCGACTAAATTACTGAATTANGAGAGTGTGGTAACTATCGATAAGGGAAGATTGATGTCTATGAACAGTTATTCTAGCGACATGCCCGATCCTATGTTTGACACTATGACGGCAGCGTTGCTTCTGCTAGGCGAGGAAGACCCGGTAAGACATTACAATTACGGAACTCACAGCACCACTCCCATAATAGGTCAAGTTTTAGAACAATAATCTAAACACAATGACAGCGCATGGATAATGCATTTTATTAGCATACTATTATCTGAAGAGCATAGTGATACAGATCTTTTTCCAAACATATGACCTAAGGTGTTTTGAGTTATCATCTATCAAACCAGTACACATTTGTTTTATGGTCCACGGGCAAGATTACGTGTCTGCAATATTTTTTCATACTTTTTGCGTATCTAAACATACATTTATTACCATATTACTATTATTTCAAGCTATTACCAAATGTTTCTATGCTAACACGGAAACAGACTTGCTGATGGATACGGGCCAATGAGAATGCAATTTTCTTTGAATATAATGAATGTGATTGGAAGATCTATTGCGTGAGTTGTAAATTTCAGGACTGGGGTACGATCCGGTACAGCTTGACACGAAATGACGGCAAAGGATTAACAGACTTGGTAAACGTGTCATTATGACTAACACAATGTTCGTGTTCTAAAGAGCTATGCTAAACATGATCAATGAAAACAGTATCTTACTATGGAAATAACTAATTCCCCCCCCCCTCCCGCCAAAGGCGGAGGGATATTATTTTGGCGTTTTCCGTCCGTCCGTTCTTCCGTCCGTCCGTCCGTCCGTCCGTCCGGAACTTTTGTGTCCGGAGCAAAATCTTGGAAGTGCTTTGGCGGATTTTAATGAAACTTGGTAAGAGTATATATATATGGATAAGAGGATGATGCACGCCGAATGTCATTGTACACCATCTGTTAATAACGGAGTTATGGCCCTTTGTATATATTCTGTGTAAGTGCAGCATGTGGGGGTATACGTCACGTCTGTGACAAAGCTCTAGTTTGGCGGGGGATATCAATTCAACGAATTTGCTTGTTTTCCGACGTTCCATGGCTTTTGATAAAGGTGAATACCGCGTTTGGCAGCTACGCCGACAAAAAAACATAGATGTTCTAAAGTGCACATTTAAGTATTTGTAATCACAAGTTTGACATTCCATCTTAACGCAGACTCCACCTTACACATATCTTAATGCAAACTCCGCTTTACTCCTACCCTCCGCTTTTTACCTTTCTTAACCCAAACTCCACCATATTTCTATCTAAACGTAAACACCGCCTTACTCCTACCTTAACGCAAACTCCGCCTCAAACCTATCTTAACGCAAACTCCACCGTATACCTATCTCATCGCAAACTCCACCATATACCTATCTTAACGCAAACTCCACCTTACTCCTACCTTAACACAAACTCCACCGTACTTCTAACCTAACGCAAACTCCACCTTACTCCTACCTTAACACATACTCCACCTTACTCATATCTTAACGCAAACTCGACCTTACTCCTACCCTAACGCAAACCCCACCTTACTCCTACCCTATCGAAAACTCCGCCTTACACCTATCTTAACACAAACTCCACCTATACCTATCTCAACGCAAACTCCGCTTTACACCTATTTTAACGCAAACTCCACCATATATCTATCTTAACGTAAACATCACCTTACTCCTACCCTATCGAAAACTCCGCCTTACACCTATCTTATAAAATTCCACCATATTCCTATCTTAACGTCAAAACAACCTTACTCATACCCTATCGAAAACTCCGCCTAGCTCTTATCTTAACGCAAACTCCACCATGCTCGTATGGTGGAAGATATGTTTCAAGAAAGTAATATGAACATTTTCGAGCGATCTATCAATATCGTTAACGCTCCTGTTGATATGGTGATGAAAACAAGTTGAAAGATAGCGAGACACACAAAGCACACGCTGACGCAATCACAATCACAAAACAACTCATAGATCTAGACCCAGAAAGAATACTTCACAGTATGCGTTCATACAGATCATAAATGTTACGTAAAACGACATTGATTCTTTTTTACATAAATAATATGTAAGTTGAAACGGATAATGCTAAGAGTGAATCATTTATTTTAAAAGTACTATTTATAATATGAAAATAACATTGTGAAGACTATGTGCTATTTTTTGCCCTTCCATGGTAGGTGGATAACAATGATAGAAATTAGAGTTTGCCTGTTAGCCGGTGGCAATAGATTTTGGCCCGGCAAACTCAATTTCAATAGCGGGTAAATAGACCGCTTAAAGCTTCATACAATTCTTTGAAATTAATTATTTAACAAACATTGGCGACTGTGGATCAGTATTAAATTTAATATTTGACATTAACGAAATTATTCAATTCAGGCTCATAATAGTACATAATGACTTTAAATTGTTTCATGTCAGCATTGATTTTGTTCTAATATTTATTATTGAATATTCAGAAAATATAAAAAAGATGAAAATACCTGGTTCTGGGCTAATTACTCTTTGGATGGGCAACCAAAATATTTAAGATGGTTGTCCGAACAATTGTAAAAAGTTAGTTTTTATCCCTGAATACGTTCTCTGAGTGTATATGTGTGACGTCATTGCACAATGTGACGTCATGTTCTAGGTGGTAGACTACGACCCCAGCGACGTGTCAGCCGAAACGAAAACAAAGGCCAAAGAGTTGTTGTCGAAATTTACACTGCAATACGTCAAAAGAATGAATACCGTGGTCGCTATTGTGTTTGAATGGGTTTGTTATTTTCTTATTTTTAGGTAATGTAGACGTGTAACGAAGCCCATGTGTCTGTAAAATATTACTTAAATATCACATCAAACATGCGGCGTGCTAATTGAAAAAAAAAAGTATTAAAGATTGCAAATTGAAGGTGTGTAAATTGTTGTTTCAAACGTGCACCAATACGTACACGTATGCTGGTGTAAATATATAGTAAGTGTATTTTAATTAAACAACAATTTGTAACACGAATACAGTAAACCACCCTGATTTACGATTTAATAAAAGTACATAAGCGCCAGTCATTCCATGTTTTGTAAAATTGTGAAGTTATTAGCAACATAGATTGGGAGTTTCTAATATTATAATGTAAACTATTACTTTTCTTTCAGGCTGTAGCCGCAGCGGACGCCTAGGCCGGGAAGCATGGTGACGTCAGTCAAAACGTCCGGCTGGAAATTGTCGATGGTCGGTTGGGAGTTGGAAACTTTAATAACGATTGCTGTAATTTCTAATACGGTGGAGTAACGGACTGTGCGACCCTGTAATTTCTAACACGGAGGAGTAAGGACTGTGTGACCACCAGTGTTTAACAATTTCAAATGACGTGCTTTGACCAATTACTTTGAAATGAAATCCTTAACTACGCTACACATTAGGATCTGAGAAATATCTCAGAACGAGTCCGTGGCCAATCAAAGCCTTGGCTTCATGGTTTTAAAAGTGACACTTAAATTAGATGAAATAAACTTGTTACTGGGTTCATCATCGAGATGTTCACCGAAAACAACTCTAGAAATATATACCGTATACATAACTATTGTATGCACAATTCCTTTGCTATTATAAATTTTGGAACATCATTTTAGTTGCAAGTTGTTAACTGCATTATATAAATACTGTTAGAATGCAGTAGTCGTTTTGGATGAGATATAAATGGTTGGACAAAAAAATCATTTTTCGTTTAACGTTCTGTTTGGAAGAATGCAAAATTAAGACAGAGCATTGACAAAGAACTTTTGTCATAATGTATTGTTTTAAGTTGTAATCTTTTGATTTTCTTTCCGATCACGTTTATGTTGAAATCATAAAATGACAACATGGTTCTTTATTTAGTGAAAATAAAATATTCGATTTATTGGTGAAAATGTTATCAAACAAAAAACGTAGGATTTCTGGTGCTGAGGAATTAGTAGCTATACAAAAACAAGACAACGCCGATGTTTATTGGCTGACAACCAAAGGTTTTATAAAAACTTATCATATACGATTATTTCAAGTAGTGTGGAAGACTTCGGACAAAGGATATGAAGTGCAAGATCGGACCCTGATCTGATTTTTACAAAGAAATGTAATGCAAGTTGTTTCTTTATACCACGATCTCTTGAAGTTTCTGGCTTTCATTTCTCAACTGTTTTACTAAGTTTCTGAGTAAGTTAACATCAGTTACCCTTTATGTACAAAAACAGCATTGAAAATCATATTTGATTAGAAATAACAAAGTGTAAACATTTGTTTCGGAGCCTTGTAAATAGTGACAATGGTGTTAATTTCACATAATAAAGTTTCCACTAAAAGGGAGATCCGGCAAATAATAATAATATAATGATACTAATAACTGGTAGTTTTGTACATTTCGGCATTGTGTTTGGGCTGATAGCAATAGTTCTGAGGCAGTAATCGAAATGCCAATTCGACTGTTTGAAGACAAAAATAGAGGAAGATGTTTCTTTATCCTGAATGTTGATATTGTCAGCGGTTTATCCATATTTGCAATGTATTGTATGCACTCTCCGAGTTGTGATATTTAGTGGCGATGTTCCATCCAATTAACCATATTCTGGGCTAATATTATAAATATAATTAATAATTAACAGTTTAATTGACTCCGTTGTAATTCACTTATTGGCAATCAGATTTGAAAATCATGCTACAAGAAAGTGAACCAGGTCTTAAACCGAAAAAAAATGTAACTAGAATCAGCATTTTTTGGAAAGATATTGAGAGGTTGCAAACGCATGCAACAGGCAGGTATGAAAACGCCGCAAAAGTACTCAACCACAGAAACGTGAACAAACGCAATTTATGCGTTGAATGTAAGCGCTCAGCACTGCCGTATATTATCGGCGATTATTTTGTGCGTCGTGGAGAGCCGCATAATAGTTTGCGAAGCGTTTATAAACGACATAAACGCTTAACCGATTCCGTTAACCAAGTTCCCGAGCCGTGTTTTCATGTTCCAATAATCAGTCAACCGTATCTTAAGCGATTTACATTAGAGAAAGCTGTCAAAGCTTTAAATGAAATTCAATACTATATTTAAATCGTAGTTATCGATAAATACGGTTTATATTAACAGTTTTAGAAAGTAAGGGTTAAAGAATACGCATTTTTTTTGTAATTGTTAGCTTTCTTGTGTTGTCGTTCGTTAAAAACGACCTGTACCCAGACTTGAAAATCGACAAGTTTTTAAGTCACATATATAACAAATTGATTTTATATAAAGGATCGGAATGATGCTACTGTGTGACATACAAATCAACTCTACACTTTTAGACACAACTATCAACGTATACAAATGTAACTCGGAAAATCCAGAGATATTCAATTCCGTATTTTTGTGCTGAAACCCCCCTTCCTCACTTAAACTCCCGTCATAGTATTTTCGTGCTTGGCTGTGAGCCTGACCACGTTGTAAAGGTCGGACTGTTCATCCAGTATACTTACATATAAGTTATATTGGTTCATCAATGAAACTTATTAGTTGAATCTGTATTCCCTCTTTAAATGCATTTTAAAATTGCGGCATTGGCAGATAATTGACCCCGATCGTGTGATCTGTACGAACGAATTAAGTGAGAGTGTAATAAAGCGCACCACCCGTGTACTGTAAACGTTAATCGATGTTACATGTATAAATAAAAAGTATTATTGAACGGTCTTCCACGTAGTCTTACGATTAAGTTGGTGTCAGTTTATGTTTAATATTGATACGTGCTTGCTGTCTCTTTTATCGACAAGAGTCTAAAAAAATAATATTGTATTTGGTTACTTGTTAATACATTTAAGGTAAGAGTTTATTTAATTTTCTTTAGACGTGCACATAGTTATTGTTATGTTGCTTAATTAGCAATGTGTGTATACATATATTCAAAAAAACGCCTCGAATCAAAATTCGTAAATATTCAGAGCGTTGGTGCTTAAGAGGCAAGTGTATAATTATCGTTACAAATACGAAGACGAATAACATATTAATAAAATAATTCCTTAACTTTGTTCTGTGATGGTATTTACAGAGTGTTAGTTTATTTAATAAATATGGATAGACAAACATTTGTTTCAAGGCAGTGTACCGGTTTTTTTTATATTTTAAACCTACATTATTATAATATTTCCGTAATCTGGATCGTTTAATTGATTGGTATACCAACTTTAATTAACCCATTTTTGCCTAGTGGACACTCCCATCCTTCTAAATTGGATCAATTTATTTCCAAAATTAGGGATATCTAGTATTTTTATTTCTATATTTAGAATATTTCTTACACAAATTCCTTTAAGCACACAGCGCAGACCCTGATGAGACGCCGCATCATGCGGCGTCTCATCTGGGTCTACGCTGTTTGCCAAGGCCTTTTTTCTAGACGCTAGGCATAAATGGGTTAATGAACTTTCAAAGTTCAAATAAAAGGTTAAATAAATTCAAAGTCATCATGATACCGGTGTAATTTTCTGATATAATTTGTTTGACCCATGGGTTGCTAAAAGTGATGGAAATCACTGAATTTCTTGGTGTTTTAAACTCTGTAAACACTGTGGAATCACAAAACAAGAACAATACAATAGTATGTGTTACCTATTGATACATAAAAGGGTTAAACAAGTTTGAAAAGTTACTTGTCCGTACAGAATGGGAATAAATGGATATAATAATTATCATGGATGTATGAACATTTGCGGTTGATATATCATACATTTGTTTTCACAGTAATGTTCCAAGAATTGTGTTGTTTATTTTATAGGAAAATAAAACAATTTATATAGGTTTTCAAACTTTAAACCTTTATGTCGAACTGAGTTTAGTTGAACACAAATATTATAAAAACAGCCTTTTTCCAGAGCAAATTACTGTTTTAAATGTAGAAATTTCAAGCTTTATTCACTTTAACATGATAGCTCATTGCAAGTTTAAGTTGTTAATATGAGAACAATATAATACCAGTACTCACAGGGTGGTTATCTTAATTTTCTTTATATAGTACTAATTTAGAACCACAAAAACATTATATGTGTTCCGAAGTGAATACTAAATTCTCACGAATTGTGAACGCAATAAAGTTAAATAGGGCCTACTAGTAAGTACTTGTTAGGCATGATATGATTGGCAACTGATGATGTTGAAGTTATTTCTTTAAAAATATCAATACTGCGGTGATCGACTAAATTACTGAATTAATTGCCTTTGTAGCCATCATTCATGAGTCAAACTAAATGTTCGTTTACAACTATCCGAAGAATCATTAACACTTCATAAACCACAACAATGAGAACCGACGTAGGCTTATAACACATTGGAAACAAAAATGCAAAACTGCATACGGTAATAATGCTTGTTAAGTATATTATGTTAATATTCTTATACACAGTTTGATATTCAAAAAATAGGTCCGTTTCCGGTCGCCCGACCGTGTCTCCAGAATCGGCGCCGACCCTCAACTTTTTATTGGTGACGCCAAAAAAAAAAAGTGTTCATTTTCGGGTTTTTTCGGTTCATTTCTCCATTCTAGTACCAAAAAGACAAAAAAANAAAAAAAAAAAAAAAAAAAATCCCTACCTACCGACCCTGTTTTTTTTTCCCAAGGAGACCGGAAACGGACCTAATTTTTTTTTGGCCTAAGCTATATAAAAAAAATTACACTTACAGCGAAATAATTCCATCCAAACATATTTTATCAAGCAGAAACACGTTTTTACAATGAAATTAACTATTTCATTGACCCCACTTGCCCCAAATGAAATCCTTTCCAGACATGTGTGTAACTTACCTACACACACAATTGTGGCGTGTTTGAGAAAACTGGGCAAAATGCTTTTGCGATAAGTGTCATCCCAGATTAGCCTGTGCAGTCCGCACAGGCTAATCCGGGACGACACTTTCCGCCTAAACTGGATTTTCGCTAAGAAGAGACATCATTTAAACCAAAAATTCCATAAAAGCGGAAATTGTCTCTCTGATTAGCCTGTGCGGACTGCACGTGCTAATCTGGGATCACATTTTCCGCACAAGCATTTTGCCCAGTTTTCTTAGAACACGACACAATTTCAGTACACTATCTCCATCCGGAAGTAATTGATCGCAAACTGTTTGTCTATTTTTAGCAACAGTGACCTTGACCGAACTAGTCCCAAATGCAATCCGATGCCAGGTTTGCATGTCAACTAGATATAGGAGTTGTTGCTTAACAGAATTTCCTTAGTAGTAAAAGTACAATAAGGTGCATAATTCTGCTTAATCATAGCCCAGCGTTATGGGTCCTGGTCGAATTCCATAAATTCCAACTTAATTCATTGGCAGCAAATTAATATATGTTTATATATTGTTCACGAAACAGTTCCTCTTAGGTCGCGGGAGACATGTTTTTGCCAGTTTATTGTTAATGCCCTCTACGGGGTGGGAGACATTCAGCATCGCACATGACCGTACGTTCGTCCGTCCTCAATCCGCAAGCATGTTTGTACGTCCGCAAGCAAGTTCCGAAACTTGTGTTGTGAACCCTTCTTTCACTTCAGGGTGAATATCGCGCAAACTTTCACAGTTAAATGAAATGCATGTGAAGATGATCGTAAAGGAATGAATTTTGGCTGCGACACGTATTGGCCGAATTATAGACATGCGTCTGTTTTTCCACGATAGACAACAATTCTCAACATTGTGTATTTTCAACTCCTCGTTAACTTTTGGTGGACATGGATTAAACTTTAACAGTTGAATGACCTTAATATGTAGATTATCGTAAAAAAAATGAAGTTTGGCTGAGACGAATTTGGGCGGAATTTTGTCCCTTGGTGTGATTTATCCCTATTGAATATAAAGTCCCAAAAGTTTGCCGTTACTACTTCTCTTTTTACCTAGTTGATCTCGCTCAAAGTGTGACTGTAAAGCGTTTTTGTTGAATTATGGCACATGGTCGTTTTGCCCATTGTAGATTATATAGTGCATTTGACTGTGTTCAGACATTTGATGTTGACATCAGTGTCTGTGACGCATTTAAAGTTAAGTAGCGACCTATTAAAACATGTTCCCGAACCTTCATCGGATTAACACCTGCTTCTCTGGGACTTTTTCATGTATATCCATTTCGATAATGGAGTCTCAAACTACTTACGTCCACATTTCCAGCCAGGCAATCAATCGTCTTCATGTGGTTGATTCATGAGTTGCTGACAAGCAAACACATTCATATCACACTGGTATTAAACATGGTATTCCTCTTATACTTGAACTCGTTTCAGCATGGTCCATACTCCTCACCAGTCTTCCAGAATCACTGCAAAGTGAGCCCGCCTCTGTGCAACCGTCGCAAGTACTGCACTTACCGATGCAACATTCGCCGCTCACGGTTCATCTCATGTTGTACTCGATCATTAGTGTATGTCACCCTGTGGGTAACCATTCTCACACTAAATAGTTTGAGAGACTTTCATCCCAACCCTGGTCCTTTATTGATCGCTTTTTACTCCTCTGCATCTTCATGTTCCTCTGACACTTCCATATGCGACTTGAGTCTCATTTCAAACTACTTGAACGTATGCAGTCAGTAATTCATATTTGCCAGCCTTTTCTTTCTGGCAATCATACTCTCGAAAGTGAATCCAATAAATTCTTCGTCGATGCTGTTAAACTTTTTATAAAATATCCAATCGATTCTAGTCAGTCAAACACACTTACCAACGCTAACAAACGCATGCACGCACGTACGATTTTTCTCTTAAATATATACTACATATGTCTGTATTTGTTCACGTTCACGTCAAGGAGTGCGTACGGGCTTTAGCATTTGGGGTACAGACTGAATTTTCTTTTCATTTCTTCACTTTTTCCCGTTTAGTTTTTATCAAGTAACATATTGTCACTGCTTGTATTTGTAGTACCGCTTTTTTTACACACGTTGATCAATGAACTCTAACTCATTAGGAGAGAGACTTTAAACACGTTAAGCTTCTGACTTGATTCCGTAACTATTTAACTATTATTACACATTGTGTTGAATTGTTATATTATATATGCTACTGTGGATTCCTGGTAAATAAATATATTGAACTAATTCGCTTTAACTGCCAAATAACGATTTTTCAAATGTATTTCGATTCTTAAATTACACATGTATTATTTATTCATTTAAAATCGCATCTATATTATATTTCCGTGCCATCCCCAGGCCCTCGATCAATTTTTTGAAATGTATATTTTGTATAAAACCACTTTAAACCATATAATCACTGTTGTCAGGTTTACGCATTGCACGCGTATTTAATATATATTTGCATAACAATGAGGTTTTCCTTCAATTACTTTCGTATCAGTGCATTTTTCTCTTAACAATTAGCGTGTACATGTAAAGGAATAATCTAAAATGTAATAGTCCCGGTCAAAATGTAAATATTCCACAATTAAACACTGAAGACAATTAAAATGTACTGCTTGTTTTTTTATAAATGTTTTCACATATTCGCCATCTTTTCTACAGAGACATTAAAATATCGCTCAAACCCGACTGCTGCTTCGTTAACGTGCACCTCTTCTTATTATTTTGAAACTTCTTCGTCGGATTTACAATAGCTTTCACGACGATATTGTGTAACACAACAACAATATGAATTAGAACTATACAGAGAGATCGGCAAGGAGCATGTTAGTCTATTACAGGCGCTAACGGTAAAACAAACGATAACGATTTTTAACACACAAACTAATGCGACTTCACTGCTTCACGAATTCAATGTTACGACGTTGTGTTTGTAACCAAGTTTACCACCCGTGGTATACTGTCCCAATAATCAATAAACGCATACCACAATCCTATACGTGTATTAAGTGTGCTAATATAAAATTGAAATTTCAGTGAATGGATCAATATCGATTCATTGCACATTAATAATTTAATATTGGATGCATGAATTGAATTGATTGCCTTAACACTCTTTCTGAAGGTTTAACTTGGAGTTCTTTAATAGGTAAGAGTGCTGTAGTCTTTCCTGCTATGAATAGCTCGTGGAATAGAAGATATATCTGGTTACTTTAACGTACCTTTCAAATTCAGATTTCATATTTAGAATATCAAAGTCGAATCATACATACTAAAACCTAAGTAAAAACCTTATTGCAATATTGAAATGTAACTAGATCGCTAAATTAATGTTAATATTACCATAAGCTTTATAATGGCCACCAGAGTCAGAAGAATAATACTACGAAAACCACTGAAACTTCTGAATGGTTCCGATTGTTTGTCTTTCATCGAAATTTAATTTGATTAAAAAAACACATGAACACTTAAATATTGGTGCTCCTTCATGTCGTTAGTATCGTGTTAAACGTGGTATCTTCGAAGGGCCTTTCACAGTTTGGCAAAAAAACTATTTCTGTCAAATAATTCATATTTTCCAAAAAGAAAGTATCCATAATCTTCAAACTAGCGAAATAACATTTGTGACACAGATATTTATTATACATATAGTTACGTAAATGGATAACCAGCAATCTAAATACATTAACTGTGAAAGCGTTTCATCGTTGTAATGCTTTTTCATCAGTAACTTTAAACATGCGTGTATCACTTACATATATTGTTTAAAGTCACAAACAAGGAGAAAAATCAAAAACTATTTTAACCAAGATTTAAAAAAAAAAAGGCTTTTTGATAATACTTTTTGATTATACGAATTTTAACATTTGGCTTTAATAAATCTCATTGGACAAGTTTTATTTTTGTGTTATTGTTTACATTGTGTGGCCTAGTTTCCCATGAAGGGACAGGTTCATCACAGACATATTTCTTGCGTAGCATAATGCCGTTATTGTTCAGTGTAGTCTGTACAAAATGTAAATGTCGGGGATCGTTCAAAAAATCGATACCAGAATCGAATAATCGTTAAAATAATTAGTAAACGTTATTGATAAAATGTTGATAGTTCTAAACAGACTTACATATCCTATGCATACTGAACTAATAGTGGACATGTAGTATTTACAGACATTGTAGATTGTAAGTTGTTCTATAAAGTTAATATGTAAAAATAATTCGACAAAATGAATTTTTCTTGAATAAAATATACTCCGAAAGCAGCAATACAACTGTACGTCGAATTTATGTTGTTTTTTTTTAATGTTAGGCTTATTCACCTGTATTGCGACTTTAAAATATGCTGATACGTATTAATGCTTGAATGTCTAGAGGAAGGCGATGCAATTCTCTCCCGCATGACCCTGGTTCAAATCCCGGTTAAGCAATTATTCCATTTTTCTTAATATTACTTGTATAATGTTATATTATTCCAAAAAGTATAGCTTTAGTTTTACAAATTGATTATATGCTTTTATGTTTTTAACTTTATGAAATGTGGTATTAACAAATTATTATACCAAAATTCGGAGATTGGTCAGACGTTGCATCCTTTCCTGTCTGTGATACATGGTCGGTAAATTGTGGGCGGATCCATTTATTCATGTTTACAGTGAATTATCTAGCGCGCAGTGTATTACAATAAAGTTGTCATGTATACGCTCACCATATTTAACACACTAAGCGATTGTACGGAAGTTGACACATTGTGACACATCTGAAAGACCCATTACTACTCAAAATCATCGAAAATTTCGTACAATATTTCATAAAATAAAGATAAAAAAATTAAAATAAGTGTTGCATATAACACTCAAATGGTACCATGTAAGTGCTCATGTGTCGTATGAATAGATATCAGTGCGGGAAATTAAAATGGAATTAATTGTGACACGAAAAAATAAAAACGTGCATTTTATATCTACAAACTTCTATGTTACCAGACCACATCTGGCTTTGAAATTTTGGATTTTGCTTTAAGGAACATTGATTTTTTATTGGGTAACTTTATTTTACGAAATACTTTACGGAATTTCCGTTGAGTTTTGAGTATTAATGGGGCATTAATTAAAAACTGAGATCAGCATCGTAAGTGGTTAATAAAGCATCATTTAACGTAAGTATGTACCGGCTAAGTATTTTAATCTTGACACATTTTTGACAAAAGTATATTGAACAAAATAACCGCATAAAACAACAACACAAAGCCCATTATAACAGATGTGTTTATGTTAAAGGCATGTCAAAAGATGAGCAAAACCTGCCTAATGAAAGTAAATCAAAAGATGTGATTAGCAAGTGCCCGTAACATGTACTGAGAATAATAGATCAGTAGAGTATCTTTAACACACCGGAGATGTTTTAAAAAGATGTTATGTAAAAACTTATGAACTATAAATTTACATTACAATGCACATTGTTTGGAAGATGTATATACATATATAATGTTTGCTTGCATTGTCATTCAATTCTTTCACAATAATGCTTGATTTTAGCCAAGGATCCAACTTTATTTTAACCCCTATATTTAAATTGTAAACTTTCCAAGGAAGATAAAAACAAAACGTTGTAACTAAAACAAAATCCAATGGATTTGTAATTTCCAATATGACAAATGTTGCAGATGGGCATGTGCCTCAATTAAACAATACTATAATTGGTCTTAATATAAGAAATGCATTTTTCGGTTGTCCGGATTTCAGTACTGTCCATATTTATGTATTTCTTTAATAAAGTATTCCATCTCTCCGTTGTGCTCATAAAAATAACGAAAATGTTTCTGTCAAATAAGCTGCATGCATTACTTATACATTGCATCGGGTATAATGGTATAATTTAGGTATTTAAAGTTTAATTTTCGACAGATTATATACTAGTATTCCAAATACAATTTGTATCAACTACACGGATGAACAAAAATAGTCAAAATTACCCGGTTTGGTCTATAATATATATGGAAATAGTTTACATATTTTTGTTATCAAACATTTTTCCACGTGGACACAGAGCGCAGGATACAGACATTTGAACATAAATGTCTCCGAAAAGGGAGTGGGCTACACGATATGTTTTCATGACCACTTCAGCGAAACATGATATATGTATGTCCAAAAATAACATGTACATCCGTCTCTATGGTAAATAAGTTTTCTGGTGATGTCTCTTAACATTTCTTAAACGAAAGAAGTTTCGGTATCTCGTTATCTTCTAGAAAATGCAAAGCCACTTCACTTTTGAAAGGGTAATCAATTTTCAGCATGCCTTTGTACAAAATTATTTTTATATTTCCAGAGCTATGTTTACACTTACATATGAGTTGCTTTTAGTTTTGGACCGTTTAGTCTGTAGCTTTCCCTTTCTCGGTACGATATACACACTAAGCTTTTGACTTTAAGATCAATGTTCTAAATCACAACAGTGGTGAAAGTAATCTGCAGACAAGAGGAAACATTAAGTTTTAGTAATTGCATTAAATTGTCTTGCAAAATGTCGCTTAACCCCCGGCATTGTCAACTGCCCGTTTCATTAACTTATTTAATAGGACAAACATAGCGAGTGACATGATGACATCACACTACTGATAATTAAATTAATCCAACATAACGTCATGACATGTCGACGTTTGACTTTCTAGATGAGTGGGAAGACTTTGGAAGAACTCGCGGAGGCTGTCAACAAATTAAATAGGTACTATGTGATGAAGTTGAGCTTCGAGAAACCCCCAATGTTCTTTTTGGACCTACTGACGGCAGCCATGCTTCTAATAGGGGAAGAGAGCCCGGTAAGACTTTCAGGATGTGACAAGAGTTGTCTTTTCATTTTGTAATGATCATGGAATTTGAAGAGCTTTTTATTTTTGTTAGTAACCCAAACGCATTTGCTTACTTAAATAAAGATTTTTCGAAACAATCTTAATAGATATATCATTTAAAATAAAAGTAAGTGTCATATGTTTTTATCACATGCATTTAAAAGAAGACTTGATTTGCCGACGTTATTACATGTCGTCGACGTCGTTTTACAAGAAATATCGTTATGCGATTGTTCGGGCAAAAACAAAGTCAAACGCTCGCAATGTTTACACGTGGTAAGAAAATAGTTTATCCCACTTTTACAGCGAATTCGGTTGATTAAAGCCCCGTTGATTACATTTTTGCTATAAACCACGGCACGAAATGACGTCCTTTTTTTCGACAAAATGACGTCATAAATCCATCGAAATTATCTAGTTAAACTAATTTTGTTTAAATAAAAAGGTTTACTAAATAAAAAGTGGGATAATTGAATAATAGGTTAGTGTTGATTATAGATCAGGTTTATCATGCTCGGCACGAAACGAAGAAGCACTGTTTTCTAAGCCTCACATGATAAACCTGATCAATAATCAACACTTACCTATTATTCTCTATTAAATCATTATAGTAAACTGAAAACTAGGTTACTAAAATCATTACTTTTATATTGACTTTTCGGCGCTTTGCAATATTTCAATCACATCATGATAGCTAGTTAACACAACTTAATACATATTAAAATAATTAAGGTCATGCTGAGCTGGTCTTAGGCAAAGTAAACACAATTATGCCAGTAACTGACATGCCGTATAACTTCCCTTCTACCACATAGTTCATCCCATTTACCATCAGTGTGTCGTGTACCGTCGGTGGCATTTTAAGCGATGTATGACATTATTATAAGAATCATATCAATATTACAGACATGGGACACGATCAAGCACAATTTGCACAGAGAAGACGGGAAAAGTTTGATTGATATGGTAAATATACTATCACATGAAAAATCAAATGATTTTAGCAATACTACTACTACTACTACTACTACTACTACTACTACTACTACTACTACTACTACCACTACTACTACTACCACTACTTCTACTAGTAATTTCATTTTAAGTGATATTTTGACAAAACATTTGCAAGGTCTGAGACATAAGGCCAATATTTTTTTCTCCAATGTGATGAGATCTAACTTTAATATCTTTCAAATGATATACATTTCGTATGGTAATAGTCATACAATTGTCGTTGTGTGGTAGGTTACATTATACATTTATGTATTGGGAGGGGTGCGCTATGATAAGATGTGAATAACCATAACACGTTTAAACACATATGCACTAGGAAAAGGCGATATTTTTGGTATATTATAATAATCGAAGTTACGTGATTTGATGGGAGTAATTGTTATGTGATATTTGTTTATCCCATGTAACGTTAAATAAAATGAAAATATATTGTCCAATTTCATTTTCAGTGTTCTTATATAATGTGACGATACTTCATGTTGTGTATTTAACAAGCAGATGTTATTCAATATAATTATGTGATTTAGTTGAAAGATATTTATTTCAAACAAGAAACACTGCTATACATAGCATGTCATACAACATTTATAATATGTTATTGGACATCATGATAATAAGTATGATGCCAGATTACCTTCCTAAATATGACATACTCATATGTGACATCATGTGATGCAATAAGAAGTTCTTAGAATTTCCGTGATATATCGCCATGCGGAATGCATTTTTCGTCCATAGGTGGTAGACTACGTCCCAAGCGACGTTTCAGGCGCTACAAAGGCCAAGGCCAAGGACTTGCTTTCGAAATACACGCTGCAAGATATGCGTTCTAACTTCACCGCAACAGTGTTTGAATGGGTTTGTAGTTAAGCAATAAGAATTAAATCGAACAGAAATTTTAAATGTTGAATACATCAATCATTTTATGTTGATGGATCCCTATTTTTAATCATTATACAATACAATAAGTTGCCTTTATATTATGGCGAACTCATGGATAACAATGGACTCTTTCAAGAACATGATAGCTATGGCCTCTTTTAGAATCTGTGTTTATATGGATATGGCAAACAGAGTTTTAAAAAGAACGACATGGGTGGTCTAACTCAGTTGATGGAGCGATATTCTACAAAATCATACGAAGATCGCTAGTTTGATTTTCGGTCCGGAAATATAACTTGTTTGGTGATGAAATAATTTCTACGATCATTCTCCCCATACCTCTTGTTCAAGTAGGGCAGTTGTCAGTTACTGGCATAAGGAAGTGCACAAAGTAATTGTAAACCAGGTAATCCAGTGAAATGTGAATTCGTTATCTAACAACCATGATATGACTGATTTAAACTGCAGTGAACAAACGAACAAATAACAAATACAATAACTCCACATATGATTCTTTGTTTGAGCTATTAACAACTTGGTAACAATTGTTTGCTTCGTTTTATAATTGTAATTTTAAGTTTGGTAATGAACCATTTTCACACGGCAACGTCGGACATTGTTATTCGGTTAGTTCAAGATATAATAATACATTCTTACTGTCTTTTGAGTAATGAATGAATCGATTGCTCACTGGTAAAACTATCAGTTTTATAAATTACGGAGGTCTGGTTGATAAAGTGAAGAATATAAAGTTTATTGTCTCAAATACCAGGTACAATGCCCTTTTGAGTAAAAGGTTACAAGCAATTAATACAAGATGTACTTTCTTTCCAAAAGCATGATAAGGAAAGTTAACCTATTTGAAAATTGAAAATGTCAAGAACGTAACAAGACTTGGTACCAAAATTAAATTTAAGCGGTGATATGAACTTAAGAATTTTAAAAAAACTTGAGAAGAACACAGTAAATGAATTACGTATTCAAATAAGAAACACACAGTGTTGCTTCCCTATGAAACAAAAAAAAACATCGTTTTATTAACGGTTTAATGTTGGCTTATAACTTGTATACCAATTATTGAACTTTATGACGCTTAATCGGAACGATTGTCACTACCAAAATAAAAACCAATCAGTAACAACAACTTATTATACCACGGCAACTATACCTGCCTTTGTGCTAGTTAAACAGATCGACACACATGCTGTTTTTATACCTGACTCTTACATGAATGTATTTGGAAGACCTATGCAACATGTTTCACATACAGATTGTCATGGGTTCGCGAGTGTGTACATTTGAGGGAGTTATCGCCAATTGTTTAAAGTTCCATATAAAAACGTATGTGCCAAGATCCTTATACATCTTACTTGCAATTTTCGTCAAATTTTTACAGAGTACAACCATTATTATTGTTTGTCTTTCATTTTTAGTCTATTGGCTTTAGCCAAGAGACTTTCCTTAACGGAATTTCAAAAATACGTCTTGGCCGGTTGTCTTTTACCAAGCCGTTCAAAGTCCCGGATGTTCCTTGACTTTTGGGCAGACAAAGATATTTAAAGCCCCATTACTACTCAAAATCAACGAAAATTTCGAACAATATTTTGAAAAATAAAGTTAAAAAAAAAAATCAGTGTTCCATATAGCAATTGCCGAAATTTCAACGCCAGATGTTGTCTGGTAACATAGATGTTTGTAGATATAAAATGCACGCTTTTCTTTTTTTGTGACACAATTAATTCCATTTTAATTTCCCGCAAATGTATCTTTTCATACGACACATGAACACTAACATGGTACCACTTGGATAGATATCAGTGCGGGAAATTAAAATGGCATTTATTGTGGCACGAAAATATAAAAACGTGCATTTTATATCTACAAACATTTATGTTACAAGACCACATCTGGCTTTGAAATTTCGGCTATTGCTATAAGGAATATTGATTTTTTATTGGGTAACTTCATTTTACTAAGTACTTTACGTAATTTCCGTTGATTTTTGAGTATTAATGGGGCTTTAATATAACATTTTCTAATTCTTGCAATTCTTCACTTAGAAACTTTTTTTCTAAGATATTCTCCTGATAATTTTTCTATGATCATTTTTTTTGATTTTTTGAAAACCATTTTACGTGAAAAACCGTTTCTAAAACAAAAAGAGAATAAAACGAATAGAGTAGAATGCTGTTATTGGCAAAAGGAGTGCTTTTACTGATTTACGCATGCGCGATTACAACTGTGTTTTAAATGCCGCACACTTTCCAGTCATATCAGCAAGAAAGTTACAAGCGTTTATTTAGTATTAATATTCGCTCTATATATCGACTTTACTCACTGAGAAATGTCTTAGCGGGATGACATATGCAGCGAACGTGACAGTATAAAGAATAGTAACAAACAAAAAAGAAAGAAAAATTATAACTTTGACCTAAGCTTCCGAATTAAAAAGTCGTTCAGTCTCGTAAATAGTAATGATGTAATGATAACGTTTACTAAAACCAGAGTTTTTAGTTTTTCATTCATTCAACTGATCCTTAAACATTTACTTCAGCAGAAACTTCCCTGTATCTAGCCAATAGACTTTCAATGCCGTCGGCGCTCTCGTTTCCATTAAAAGTGCTATCTCGAATTCCCACTGAACTTTCGACACCAATCCATCCTTGCTGGAGATACACTGTCTTTGACAGCTTCTTGTTAATAACTGGGATATTGAATTATTTTAATTACTGGCTAGTATGATTGTATTCATTTAGGGTTTCATATGCGTGTATATGATCGGAAATGACATATGTTCCTATGTATATGTGAATATGATTATAATTCTGGTATAACAATGTTGTCATCGAAACAATCAATAGCATCATAACGAGGCAGAATATAGTGTCCGTAAAAACCTTAAAATGGCGCTGACATAATGTAAGAACCTTCATGTTTATCTTTTAAATATGTCAATTATATTTTTCAATAGTCTTATAATGATTTATTTCATAAACACACGCGCAATATAAAAAGAAAATATGATTGAGTATGTTTGTCTCGGTCAAAGGAATAGTATTTTTTACTCGTTATATATGCATATTCATTTACAGCATATACCGTTTACTTATTGCAGGCCGTGGCAGCAGTTAACGCCTAGCTGCAACTGACGTTTGCCTATCTATAAAACTACAATCCTTGTGTCGTGGAACTGGGTGTAAATTGTGTGGCAAGATATGACAGACTTGCGTGCTTGAGAAAGTTCGCAAACAAAGTAAAAAGACGGAAAGGAAGCGTGTTAAATGAAAGACTTACATATTTAACAACAAGTTTCGTTTATTATTTGAAAAAATTGTTTGTTATTGAGTTGAATGTTTTTGCTTGTCATATAATATTGAACAAGAAATATCTGTTACAACGATAAAAGAAGTTGAAATTGGTACTAAGAAAATAAAGACCTTTCTGGAAAATGCGTTGGTTCGTCAATGACTAACAAGACAGCACCCAAGGCACCAAGAATGATTGTTTCCTGTTTATATAGGTATATTGTGATTCATCTTAAACTCACCGATTATTATACGGTTCGGTACAAAAATATGACGGGATAGGATAAGGAGTTCGTAGGTCTCAATAGAGTTACTCAGCACAGGCTCAGTAAAGGATGATGATCAAAATTCGATATTTTTGTGTAATAATTTCCAATTTGTTCCATATACTCTGCACATTATACTGAATAAACGAACGTGTTAGGCATGGACAATTGGTCTGTAAGTGTATTAACCCATTTATGCCTAGTGGACTCTCCCAGCCTTATAAATTGGATCAATTTATTTCCAAAATTAGGGATGTCGAGTAAATTTATTTCTATATTTAGAATATTTCATACCGAAATTCCTTTAAGCAAACAGCGCAGACACTGATGGGACGCCGCATCATGCGGGTCTACGCTGTTTGCCAAGGCCTTTTTTCTAGACGCTAGGCATAAATGGGTTAACAAGATTTACAATAGTACAAGACTCGACAACAATGCATTCGTCCAGAAAGCAGTTAATTTAGAATATAAAGCTAATGAAAAAGGTAATTAAGACGTCAATCAGAAAGTAAGTTGTAATTGTGTAAATGAGCTGTTCAATTAGAGGATTATTTGTCATACACATAAATTAGACGGCGTTAGGTATTCTAATTCGTTGAAGACATACATTATGTAAGCTAGAAGGGTATTTTACACATACAAGTAACGGTGAAAGTATATAAATACAAAGGTACACATGTTCACTATTGATGCACAACTATANAAAAAGGTATACATATGTATATGTAGATTTATATTTTGATATATAATTAGTATTTCAATTCACAGTTAATTTCGAATACTATTACTATAAAAGAAATACATGGCCGAATTACTCAATCAGAGAATGATCCATTTGTGTTTATGCATTAACCAGTTCAACAGCTTCAAACACATTAACATACATATTTATATAGGTATACATAGTTATATGAAGTTACACATTATATATTTAAATAGTTCTTTCAACTTACAGTTTGTTTCAACTACTAGTACTATAAAAAAAAAACAATTTCCCGACAGGAAGATGACTATAACGTTAAATGTTTTGTAATAATTACGAAAGATAATCAAAATAAAACTATATGTATGTTAACATAGAAAACGAAACATATAAAAAGTCCTTTGTAATCCATTCAAAGTCACTTTTAATTATATGTATAAATTTTCGATCACGAACGATATATAATCAATGAGTGGCAATTATTTATGGAACTGTGAGTATTCCATAACTTGGATATAATATCAAATATGTGCACGACGGTTAACTGTTTTTGGTCAAATTCCAAAAACGGCATATATTATGTAATAAGTAATGAACCAAATTGAAATGTTCGTTCATGCTCTGTTGCAACTATTGACCAGTCGCCAAATAAGCGATCGCTCCGCCCACTTATTTTGTTTACATAAAACGCTTATTCAATTACTCCGACACTCAGTGTTTGTCGGACCATGTGGCCGCAATAAAATAAATCTGATTGATTGTCCGTGAGTTTGATTGACAGCTGGCGAGTGGTTAACTGTTCAGGTGTTTCCACTCGATGTATCACACGTTTAGGTCACGCTCAAAAACAGTTATATCGTGGGCCCGTGCACTATCTGCAAGTTTATATACAACTAGTTTGCGCGCGTTAAAAACATATCAATGCGATGCTTCGTTAGGGCCTTGTTGATGAAATTTCTTTGGTACATGGATTTATTTTAGACCGAGGTCTCTCTTTATACAGTTTTTTCCGGGCTCTGTAAGACACCAACTTGATAATGATGTGCGTTCATAGGCTTCGAACTTGATTGCGACAGGGGACGATCGATCTCTTCTGTAGAGATTTGCGCCGGGACCGGCAGTTGCTGCGACTGTATTGGTCCGCTTGATATGCTTGTAACATAAACTCGGCTACCAGTAGCCAATTGTAATAAATCTGGATGACTCTCACCCTGCGGATATCTTTTGGTTATCTTCAATTTTATGATATATTTTTTGAAGATAACCAAAAATTATCGGCTGGATAAGAGTTATATATTTATACAATTAGCTACTGATCATTTATACGTTTATTTTTCTGTACGTTTATTTTCGTGTATCAGTGACTCATTTGTTTCATTAACCCATGTATGCCTAGCGTCTAGAAAAAAGGCCTTGGCAAACAGCGTAGACCAAGATGAGACTCCGCATGATGCGGCGTCTCATTAGGGTCTGCGCTGTTTACTTAATGGAATTTCTGTCAGAAATATTCTAAATGTAGAAATAAATATACTAGACATCCCTAATTTTGGAAATAAATTGATCCAATTTAGAAGGATGGGAGAGTCAACTAGGCATAAATGGGTTAAATGAGGCGTTTATCCCTGTGATGACCTGTTGGATGAAAGCCATCATAATTGAGCAGGCCATAGCTTCAATTTCAACTTTGAACAAATCGTGCGTCAGGTCCGTTAAAGTTTCCGAATTCAGCTCGCTCTAATGAACCAATGTTATGACTGCATATGTTCTGCATGGTAAACGAATACGATTATGTATTCTGTTGGTTTCTTACTTTAAGCTCAATACTTCAGAGGGGCGTAGGTACAGCTTATCATATATTTTACTCAGTACGGATGTAGAGTGGTTATTCATGTTGACGTATTTTTTTCAAAGGTATAGCATTTTATTGAAAACCAGCGCATCAAAAAATAGGTATACGCATTTACCTTAAAGATTATGCCCATCCTTTGAGAATTTAAACTGGAAGATTCACACTAAATCCTATTCCTCGTTATGAACGATACTTTCAATGTTGTTGTCAAAGGGACATTGAAGACGAATTGCACTTTATATGTCAATGTAAATGTTTCCGTTTAATAAGGCAAATATATATTTAAAAAAAAAATGTTTATTATGTAATCCCGTCAATTTTAAGTTCCATAGTAAAATTGAACTCAAGTTGTAAAATTGAAATTGTAAATTTCTGTAAATATATGAAGAAAGCTCTAGCCATAAGATATTCTATTACAAATACTACTGTAAACGAACACTAAATAGTTCCTTACTACCAGTAAAACTATAGATATATTTTACCACGTTGATATAAAAAATCGTACTCCTTTGTAAAATATACTTTGTACCAAATTGTTAGATAACATTTTGTTATAACCCATACGTTGTAATATATAGGCACGTGACATATTTTGTATTATATTTTGTGTATTTAGACGATTTAATTTCGAATAAGTCTTAATTAACTGTTCTGTCAGTTCTGTTCTTAAACTTAACTAGTTTAGTACGAAATATGTTATAGCGGTAAACATTGGACGCTAATTGGTAACGGCTCGAAACTAGTTCACCACGATTTAATACCCTTGGTTTACTTTCCCAATAATCAATATACGCCTACCGTCAAACAAATAAGTGTATTGACTGTGTTTATATAAAACTTAAAGTCTGAACGAATGGAAAAATATCATTTGGTTGTTCATGAATATGGAAAGTACACGTTGAATTGATTTACTACACAATCTTTCTAAACTCGGATTAATTAAAAAGGTAAGATTGCCGTTGTCGTTCTTGCAACGAATATCCTTGTTTAATCAGACATACTAAAACTGAGTTTAAAACTAAAACCTCCTTTAAATGGAAATAAATCGCTACATTATTTTATAACCATTAGTTTCATATTGGCAAGCAGCGCCTGAAGAATAATACTACGAATACCACCGAAACTTCTGGCTAAATCCTATTAAAAAACATGTACACTTTTGTCTTTACTCTGGACAAGCAGACGATTTATTGCATAAATCAAATCAATCTTTCGGTGGATTCCGGAGATAGTCGATGTATCCCGATTGTCTTGTAGTGTGCTGTTTCCGTGTATGGTACACCGTCACGACCGGGACTATCGTGTTAAACATTCCATCGTGGAAGAAACTTATCACAGATTGGTAGAATAAGAATTTTCAAAAAAATATATTTAACTAAACAAAAGTCTCCATAATCTTCAAACATGCGAAATAACAATCGCGACATAGGATATTAGTATACATATCGTTTCGTACATGGATAACCATCAATCTGAATAAATAAAATGAGAAAGCGTTTCCTCGTTGAAACGCTTGAAGTTTCATCAGCAACTTTAACAATGCGTGTATAACAAATCGCTTTAAGTCACAAATTAAGATAACAATCAATCACTATTTTAATCAAGATTTAATACATACATTAAGTCAGGCTTTATGCCAAAACAAAGTTTAACATTTTACTGAAATAAACGTACTCAGACTAATTTTATTTTCATGCTATTGTTTACATTTTGTGGCCTAGTTTCCAATACAGGGACATGTAAATAACAGACTCAAATCTTGCGTTGAGTAATCCCGTTATAGTTCAGTGTAGTCTTTACAAAATGTAAATGTCGAGGGTCGTTCAAAACACCGATACCAGAATCGAATAATCGTTAAACTCATCATCGTTTTATTTACTTATAAAATCGGGAACCAAAAATAGTGAGTTACATGATGACATCACACGACTAAGAAAAACAAAAATCCCACATAACGTCATTAAATATCACCGTTTGACTTGACAGATGAGTGGAAAAACTTTGGGAGAACTCGCGGAGGCTGTGGCAACAATCAAAAGGAACGATCTGACGGAGGCAAAGAGCTTCGCTCGCCCTCCACAGCCCATGCTGGATACACTGATGGCAGCCATGCTTCTGCTAGGGGACGAGAAGCCGGTAAGCATGTAGGATCTGACACGAGTTGTCTTTTCATTCTATAAAAATTATGTGATTTCATGAGTTTTTATTATTGTTTATAGCCCCAACATTTGTCGCTTACTAAAAAAACGAATTTCCCAGACGATGTTAATAAATATATCACTTGAAATCGAAATAAATGTGTCAAATATTTGTATCGCATGCATTTAAAGGCAAAAGAAAACTTGTTTTATTGACGTGACGTCATTTCACGATGTCGACGTCATTTAACAAGAATTACCGTTATTCAAGTATAAGAAAAGTAGCCAATACAAACTCTCGAAATTTTGCTTACACATTTAAAGAAAAAAAAATAAATATTGAAAAAAAAAAGCTAAGCCCATCTGAACGACCACTTATACAAAGTGAACATAATTATGCCAGAAACTGACATGCCGTAGTACCACTTTTCTACCATAGTTCATCCCATTCTTCATCAGTTTTTCGAACGTCGCTTCAGGAGTCTTCAACAATACATTTTAAGAATGATACGTATATTGCAGACATGGGACACAATCAAGTACAGTTTGTCCAGAGGAGACGGAAAAGGATTGATTACTCTGGTAAATATATTATTAAATAAAATAATAATTATGATGATGAAGATTAAGATGATGGTGGTGGTGGCGGCGGTGGCGGTGGCGTCGTCGTGGTCGTCGTCGATGGTGATGATAATTGTTTGCGAAAAAAAGAACGCATTAATAGTTCAATATTAAGCGATCGAACAAATTCCAGACCATTTAAAGTAGTTCAGTTAATTATTAACTTCATTTATTGTAATATTTTTTCAGCAGTTTGGCAAGGCCTGAAACCATGCCATCTCAGGCCAATATTTTTCCCTTTAATGTGCCGAGGTCCTACTTGTGATGCCTTTAATTAACCCATTTATGCCTAGTGGACTCCCATCCTTCTAAATTGGATCAATTTATTTCCAAAATTAGGGATGTCTAGAATATTTATTTCTATATTTAGAATATTTCTTACAGAAATTCCTTTAAGCAAACCGCGCAGACCCTGATGAGACGCCGCATCATGCGGCGTCTCATCTTGGTCTACGCTGTTTGCCAAGGCCTTTTTTAGACGCTAGGCAAAAATTGGTTAATGTGATGTCCTTGTCGTAAGATAATATTTGTCTACTGGTCGCAGTGTGGTAGGCTGCTTTATACATTAATGTAAATGGTGTAGTGCATTATGATAAGATGTAACATCACGTTATGTGTAGTGACGCATATTCACTAAGAAAAAGCGATATGTTTGGTGCTCTAACAAATACTAAGTAACGTGATTTGATGGAAGTTGATGTTCCGTGATATCTTTATCTCTAATTTAACGTGAAATAAGGTGAAAATATATCGTTTAATTTTACTCTTCGTGTTATTTTATAATGTGATGATGTTTTAAAATGTGTATTTACCTGCAGATGTAGTATTGCGCATCCTGACGTCATGCAATTTACTTATGTGATTTTACGTCATAAGATTTAGTTTGACGCCTTATAACATTTTGTAACATGGCATTATTTGATGTGACGTAATGTGATGAAATAACAAGTCAAAAGATATTCCGTAATATAACGTCATACGGTATGCTGTTTTCGTTCAAAGGTGGTAGAATACGACCCCAGTGACGTCTCAGACGCTACAAAGGCCAAGGCCAAGGACTTGCTTTCGAAATACACGCTGCAAGATATCAGGAAATGCTCTGTCTTCTCCGCCATAGTGTTTGAATGGGTTTGTAGTTAAACATGAAATTAAATTAAATTTTGAATATATGTATATTGAAGGAGCTCTTTATTGAAAGATTCTACAAAACAATATGGTGTCTGTATATTATATATAAATACAGGTATAACTATTAACTCCTCAAGAACATGATAGTTATGGCGCCTTAAATAATCTTTGGTTTAAGTAATATGTCAAACAGAGTTACAACAAAACGAGCTCAGCCGGGTAGTTTAGATGGGAGAGTTCATTTTCATTTCAAAATAATACGAATATCGAAATAGAGGTTCGGCCGGGCCACGTGACTTGTGAGGTGATGAAATTATTTCACGACTATTCTCCCCCTACCTCGGATTCAAGTAGGGCAGTTGTCATTAACAAACATAAGTATGAGCAAAAAGTAATGGTAAACCAGCTTAGTGCCCAGTAAAAATGTGAGTTTGATAACTTACCACCATGATATGACTGATATAAACTGTAATAAACAAACAATCAAACAACATATAAAGTAAAACAACTGATGATTCTTTGTTTGCGATAATGGACAACTTGTTTATAAGATTATGGACATGCTTTGTTTTATAAATAATGTTTTGTTGTAAAGTTAAGGTTGGTAATCAACCATTTTTTATCCTATTACCAGATTAAAATCGATAGTATAAACAACGATCGAATAAACTTGAGCTTTATAATATCGCTTATTTTAGATTACACTCGGATTTTTCCAAAAATTTACGGAGAACAAAATCGTCAAAAAATGCGATATTTGATAATTATTAAATGTAAAAAGGGAGGAAATAATAGGATAAATAGAATGATGAAGTACCCTACCTCTGTGACGGTGTGATGTTTTTCCATTGTTGTATTGGACCAAGAAAACTTGCAAGCACACATAAGGCATTGTTGCTTGTCATCCTGGTCCAAGTTTCTCTTAAAATATGCACAGTAACACTTTAATCCGTTTCCATTCTTAACGATTTATTTCATAAGCGAGAATTGTCTCCCTTCTGTTTACACATATTATTACTCAGTAATCTGATGTCAATATCCGCGAATTGAACTTGCATTATCCATTAAGCACCTATTTGTATGTTATTTGTGTATTAAGTGTATTATCCAGTCATTTAAACATTTAGTTAATTTAAGGAATCCATGTTAAAAATCAACGGACATTTCGTAAGATATTTCGTAAAATGAAGGTAACACATAAACAATCAGTGTTTTTTTTTGTATAGCAATAGCCAAAATGTCAACGCTAGATGTGTTCTGGTAACATAGATTTAACAGGATACAACATGCTCTTTTTTGTTTGTTTTTGGTTCAATATATTCAACACAGGTTCATGTCCCATTTTAGTGTTCGCGTGTCGTATGAATAGATATCGTTGCGGGAAATAAAAGCCACATTAATACTAAAAAATAAACGGAAATTTCGTAAAGTACACTGATTTTTCGTTGGTTTTGAGTAGTAATGGGTCTTTCAAGTGGAATATAATGTGCTACACAAATATATAAAAGAGCATGTTATATCTTATTAAATCTATGTTACCAGAACACATCTAGCGTTCACAATTCGGCTTTTGCTTTAAGGAACACTGATTGTCTATGTGTTAACTTTATTTTAAGAACTATTTTACGAAATTCCGTTTATTTTCCGTTTATTTTGAGCGTTATAGGGGCTTTAATACCAAACTTAAACCAAGCAATAATTTCTTATAATAACACGGTCAATATAGCCGCCTTTCTGCTGGCTCAACAGATCGACACCACTGATGTCTCTTTCTTATTCCCCCCCCCCCTTCGAAATAGAGGGGGTATATTGTTTTGCTGGATGTCGGTCGGTCTGTGTGTCTGTCGGCAGACCAGTTCGTTTTCGATCAATAACTTTTGAATGGATTGACCGATTGGCTTGATACTTCACATGTGCATTGGCCTTGGCCAGTAGATGAATCCTATTGAAATTGGGGTCACTAGGTCAAAGGTCAAGGTCAGTGTCACAATTAGTGTAAAAATCGTTTCCGATAAATAACTCGTCAACGAATTGACAGATTGGCTTGATACTTAACACGTCATGCAATTTACTTATGTGAGTTTACGTCATTTATTTTAAGAAATTTCAATGCCATATGTGGTCTGGTAATATGTCTATGCACACGACACAAGAACACTAAAATGGTACCATTTTAGTGTTCTTGTGTCGTTTGAATAGATATATTTACGGGAAATTAACATGGAATTAGTTTGCGAGGACCTTGTGATTGCGGTTGTGCAATTGCAAATTTTTACTATACCCTTTCGACAATAATCCCCCGTGCCGGTTTATAAGTCTGTAACAGCTTCTTGTTTATAATTGGAATATTCAATGCCTTTCATAACTGGTTATTATGATTGTGTTCATGTAGGATTTCACATAACTGTATATGAAGGAATGTGACACATGTATAAATCTTTATGTGAAAAATGTGTGAATAGTATTTTAATTCTGGAATTAAAACGTTGTAATCAAACCAAAACAAAAGTAATAAAACAAGGCAACATATAGTGTACGTATGAATCTATAAATGACACGGACAGTGTGTGCGATGATTCATGTTTATCTTTAAATGTGTCAATGATATTTGTATTTAATGCAGATCCATTTAACTAATATGATTCTAAATAAACGAAAATCTTATTGAACGTGTATGTTCAGTACTTTTTACTCTTTTTGTATGCATATTCATATATACTGTTTATCTTATACTTCATTGCAGGCCGTGGCAGCAGTTGACGCCTAGCTACTACTGACCTTTGTCCATCTATAAAACCATAATTCTTGCGTCATGAAACTGACTGTAAATTGTGAAGCAGAACATGACAGACTGGCTTCCTTGACAAGTGAAAAGACGAAAAGTTTGCGTTTTCGATGAGAGACGGAAATATAGAACAAAGCGTTTTGTATACAATTTGAAGAAATGTTCAGTCATTATGGCTTAATTCTTTGTGTTTTCTAGTATTGTTTTAATATTGAACAAGAAATAGCCTTTAAAACAACAATCGGCGTTGAAATAGATATTTAGATGGTATGCACTTACTAGTAATAGAGAACAAAAGTTCCAAAGTGGTTGGTTGCGTGATTTCTTGGACCCCATAACATACTTTAGACAAAAAGAGCTTGTCACATCAGAAAAAAGCAATACGCTTGACGCCGCACTAAATATATAGAAAGTTAATACAAAAGAAATGTTACCCCTGTGTCGTGGCAAGGCTTGCTCCCATGGGCATGATATTTATTAAAACGTTGTTAATGACCACTATGTACCAAATACTACACTGCGGTTTCAGAGAAAACTATGTTTAGAGTAATCTAGATAAAGTATATATAAAGCATGTGAAATCCGGAGTATGGGCTTGATTTCAAAAAGTCTGGTAGACAAATTAAAATGAGGTTACCCATAACATACTAAACATATTCACAGTGTGGTTTCAGAAGAAAATACGTTTTAAGAAAGTTTGCTGTATGAGTCTTGAATAGCTCGTCTTGAATAGGTCGTGGCAAATTTTAACCCATTTATGCCTAGTGGACTCTCCCATTTTTCTAAATTGGATCAATTTATTACCAAAATAAGGGATGTCTAGTATATTTATTTCTGTATTTAGAATATTACTTACAGAAACTCCTTTAAGCTAACAGCGCATACCCTGATGAGATGCCTCATCATGCGGCGTCTCATCTGGGTCTACGCTGTTTGCCAAGGCCGTTTTACTAGACCCTAGGCATAAATGGGTTAAAGGTGCAATTATACCTTATTCATAAAAAACAACACTATCACATTCCCAACATAAATGAATATAAACAGAAAGATTATGGAACGTAAATTTATTGAAATTATTTGGGTTAATTGGTCTGATTCGATTTGAGCTGCCTGAAAACAATTACGGATACTAATTCAAGTATAAACAAAAAGCTTTAATGCTGGCAACATTCATGCAGAAGTAGCCTATATGTCTGCATGTACTTACTGAATGTGAAATGTATGACATACCATATGTAATGATACATTGTACCACTGTAATTATAAAACTATATAATACCTATTATGTGACGCCTAGCAAAGCCGTCAATTTCAATCGTTAAAGTGTATGACTTCATCATACTTCGCCCTTGTAAACTCTGTCTAAACGTTTCACAGCTTAGAAATTAATCGGATAACTTGTTTGAACAAAATAATGTGCGATAAAATATTATATATTATAACACCATGTCAAGTCAAGTCAATTTTATCGGCAAATACATTAGAACAAGGCCAAACAGCATACATAAGATATGAAATGAGGATGTAAATGAATGCTTATTCACCGTTGTTTCCGAGTTATACATTCTTAGATCTTTAGTGTAACTTATAAGAGTTCAAAGTATTTTATAGATTGATAGTAAATGGGCTTTGCTCTGGGGAAAACGGGGCTAAATGCATGAGCGTTAAGTGTCGTCCCATATAAGCATGTGCAGTCCGCACAGGCTATTTAGGGACAACACTCTCCGCGTTTATGGAATTTGTTATTTAAAAAAAGTCCCTTCAAAACCAAAATCTACTATAGACGGAAAGTGTCGTACCTTATAAGCCTGTGCGGACAACACAGGCTAATCTTCGACAATACTTTAAGCTCATGCATTAAGTTTCGTTTTCCAAGAGAGAGGCTTAAATCTATATCCCCCCCCCTTGCAAAGAGAATAGTAAAATGTAGCGATAAGATCAGCAAAATGTGCTCATTCCGATCTTGAAACCTCGTTTGCAGTAATGCGGTCCCAGACTTTCGTGATTGATTTTCTCTACAGCGAATAGGTTTGTGAAATAATTATTTGTGAACTATATGTTCACCTGCTGTCACAATATATGCACGATGTATTATGTGATCTTTGTTCTTCTTGAATGCTCTGAGCTTTTATGAGTACGTTCGTACAACTTAGACCCGGAGGGTCAATATAGCTGGGAGTTGGATTAGTTCAACTATATGTGATCTGTGAATGATAACAAAGATCTTTTTGGTCTGTTCTGTTCTAGTTGAAATTTTAGAAAAGATACAATTGCCGTAAATAACAAACAAGATCATAGTTGTGAAAAACTAGTACTAGAAATCACTGATCGTATTGATTGGCATTGATTGACAAGTGCTCGGGTTTTATGAATGACACTGCGGACACGATTGAAACAAAATGGCTGTCAGTGTGTGTGCTTCCAAGGTTTTTGCACTTCGAACATTTAAATGCCATAACATGTATTGTTGTATCATGTCAACCTGTAACTAAAGCAAAGCCCTGTAAAAAGCAAGAACATGGCAATATTAAAACTTGATGTGGATGTTCTTTTACATCGAAAGATAAAATTGGTGATTGTTTACTTATAACTGAAAAAGAACCACCTTATGCATGTGATGCAAATTAAACTTTCAATACATTAAATCCCTATACTCTTGATCATGAGTTACAAATATCTTACATTTTATATCGTATTTGTCTTAAAGTTTCTTTAATATGATTAACCCCATTTCTGTCGTATGAAAGTGCTTGGTTTAATGCCTGGTTAAATGTGGTTGTTTCGTGCATGGCCGTGATTTACGTACGTACAATCTTAATTTGTAGCAGGTAAATGATGTAGTTATTATTTACCCGCTTGATACTTTAAGTGTTCAACAGGAATTATTGCAATATTAAAATATATAGATTCTGACTATATGTTTTTGACGAATTTCTGTTGTTTTTTTTAATATGTTGCATTTGTATATTAAAGTAATATTTGAGTATTTTTGCTCGAGATTACCCCAAGTAGTAATTAAAACCTCTGTATACATGCATTTCCATACATTTATAAGTTCAATGTAGTTATTGTTATTGCGTTCACGGGATAGATCTGTATGATGTTTAATTTCATCCTTACCGTACTTTGTAGATGAAGTTAACACTAATTCTGAATTAAGTGCTATTTTGAGTAAAACAAAGATCGCAACGATATGTCAACTTGAGATATCTGTGTGGCTAGTACTACATAATGTAAGCCGAGCGGTATCGATGATGTTGCATTTTATTTATTCAGAACTCAAACGCATTAAAAAGAAGTCAGGATGGTTTCTGTAACTATTTATTTATTAGGGCAGAAGCTTAACGTTTGCCATATAAACAGTACTATGAGTGGTTAATTAAACAACAAGTATGATATTAACTATTTGAACAGCAGTTCAGATTAAATAAAGCGATGAAATCAGTCGTCACTCTTTATAGTTATTCTAAATAGTATTTAATGCAGATGCAAAATGTCAGTTAGAACTAGTTAGAACTATGACGTACAGATGTAGATTAAACGTAGGTAAGTGAGTCGTATATGTTAGTGTTTACCTTTGTTGGCTTTTGACATCTTAAATGGGTTGTTAAGTAATGAGCGACTATTCTGGGTCAAGTCACTACTGACTAGTGAGTTACGACTGACTTCATCATCAACCACAGCTCTATTTATAAGCAGTTGCTGAGGCTGGGCGTTGCTGGCGACCAATCAGAGCCAGACTTTCATGAAAGTATTTAACTATGTAAAACGGTTTAAGCAACATTAACAACATTTGCATAAACAGCATTGCAAGTCTAACAAGAAAGCATTACATCAATAAAAAGCTCAGAAAATATTATGCATAACTATACAATGCTTTCATTACATTTCTCAATCATAATAATAATATTTCATCTAACACATAGTGAAAGCAATGCGAAAGCATTGCGCGAAAATACTTTAAATAGTTCCCCACCAGCATTAATATCTGACAGGACTACTAGCTGTATAAGTAACATTGTAACAATAAAACAGTTAACAGGTCATAATACTACACATAAACATTGGGAAAACACATTTCTTCGATAAGAT
>VMBQ01006897.1:0-15967 GCA_007657795.1 Dreissena rostriformis
CTGTGCAGTTCGCACAGGCTAATCAGGGACGACAATTTCCACCTTAACTTGATTCTATTTTAGAAGAGACTTCTTTCAACAAAAATCAATAAAAGCGGAAAGTGTCGTCCCTGACTAGCATGTGCGGACTGCACAGGCTTATCTGTGACAACGCTTTCCACACATGCAGTAAGCCCAGTTTGCTCAGAGCGCGGCTAATTTATACTTAGATTGCGTACGTTATTCATGCAGCGGTTGAAACATTTATATTGTTGTAAATACAATAATGTTTGCATTTTGGGATTTGAATTGGGAACTACTTTTTCGTGAAGGGCCGGGCCACCCAAACAAAATTCAACTTTTAAACATCCTTTGTTTTGAAATAAAAACCATTTTGTACACAATATATTTGAGTATACATTTAATGGCTCGTTCTTAAGAAATTATAGAATTTGTCGCATGTCACTCTGGGATTAAATATATAAATAGTCATGCAGTAAAGCCACAGACGAACGATTTCTTAACGGAAGATTTCACAATATAGATCGTTTAACGTTTATTTCACAACAAAGCGCATCGGTAATAAAAAATTTAGTCTCGAAGTCATGTTTCTTTTAAATTATAAATGGCTTTGCAATATTGAATATAAAATTTAATTGGTGTGACGAAAATCGAGATTTTTTATGTTGATCGCATATAGCAAAATTACATGAAATAACAGGTTAACAAGAACGGATAATTTTGATGTATCAAGCAGACCATCAGCAAAGGGTTTATTTGATGAATTCACATCGATTTTGAGGAACATTTGTTTGCAACGAAAGTAACGTATAACAATACTGCGCCGTCTGCTAGAACACAGGACGCGCCAATCTCCATTAAGATTTGTCGTTCCATTCTCTCACATATAATCTCTGCCATCGCAAGAAAATCCTTCCAGATTTGGAAGGATTTTAATTTTTGTTTAAGTATTATATTATATGCATTGTGATTTTTTTTTAGAATTTGTTGTTATGCATTTAATATTACTTCAAGAAATGTTTAATATATATTTGAATACTTTTAAATATTTTATCTATATAATTCTATTTTCATTCCTTTGAATGCAACTTAGCTCTCGTGTATCAAAATTCCAGATAATTATATAATTGTACGGTATACTATTGACCCTGTTAAAATTTTACATATTTTTGTTTTGTCACTATGCTCTGTAGTTTAGATATTTAATATTAAATATTAAAGATGTTTAATATTTATCAATGTAAATTAGCTTTCGGCCTAGGTGACTAGGATCATTTGAGCCTCGTTCCAGGAAAACTGGACTTAATGCAAGTGCGTCAAGTGTCGTCCCAGATTAGCCTGTGCAGTTCTCACAGGCTAATCAGGGACGACACTTTTCACCTTAACTTGATTCTATTAAGTATTTAAGAAGAGACTTCCTTTAAAAAAAAAACAATAAAAGCGGAAAGGGTCGTCCCTGACTAGCATGTGCGGACTACACAGGCTAATCTGTGACAACGCTTTCCACACATGTATTAAGCCCAGTTTTGTCAGAGCGCGGCTTATTTATACTTAGATTGCGTACGTTAACTATGAAGCGTATAAAACGTATATATTGTTGTAAATACAATAATGTTTGAATTTCGGGATTAAAATGTAAGTAAGTTTTCGCATTAGCGGAGAAATTTAATTAAAACAAACATATAATTAAAAAAAACTCCATAACTGAACATAACTATACATATGTTTTGTTATTGTCATGATCGGAATGTAACGTTCATAAACAAATTCTTGTTTTTGTTAAGTCTTCATAAGCCACAAACTCTATAAATATCAACAAGAGTCTGTTCGAACATTATGCACAGCGTGTCACACGTCTGTCTATCAAAAGCCTTATACGAATGTATATTTTCAATGTAAAGGACACTATAAAAAACGGTATGTTTGTGTTGATATTTTTTTTTCTTCAAAGAAACAAGTAACACGATCATAGGAAATCAGTCTTTTTTTTTATTCAATATAAGACATACAATGTATACATGTATATGATCATAAAAACAAAGTGATACAATGTAGCAGCAATAATGTTCAAACATGTTATACAAGATATGCTAATATAAAACTTTTTTGACCGTGTGGTTTCCTTTTAATTAAAAAAGAAAGTTAATATGTTGCTTTGTTTCTTTGGTTGTTTGTGATAGTTGTTTAAAAATAATAGATAAACATTATGAAAAAAGATGAGTTGCATAAAGTGGGTGGAAAGCAAACTGGACTTGTTATGAAAGCGTAATGTGTTTCCATTTATGTTCAAATATATGAAGTGTATCACTGTTGAGGGTTATTTCTTTTTCAATTTGAATCTTAAGTTTAAAATAATTGAAAAAACAGCTCATTGTAGGTGTTTGTTTTCTGTATTTCATGCTGAATATGAAATATTTCATTAATATAATAAAGTAATTCACAGCGTTATTCACCTCTTGTATTTTGAAGGTGTTTACCCCTAAACTGATGTTTAAGAGAGATAGTTTAACACTTATTTGTTGTTTCTCTAGAAAGGTTGTCAATTGATTCCATAGAGATTGAATATGTTTACACTCCCAGAAAAGGTGTTCTTTTGTTTCAATATGTTCACTACACATATCACATAGATTTGTGTTGGATAGGTTGCACTTGAAAAGATATTTATTTGTAGCTATGATTCTCTGGGTGTATTTATAATGAAAATTGCTCAGTGTGCTATCAGTAGTTGATATATATGGCATGACAAATATTTGTTTCCAATTAAATTCTGTTTCTCCAAGAAGGTTTTGCCATTTAGTTTGAGCTTTAGAGGTTTCGGCAGGATTTTTTATTTGAAGTGTGTAAAATATTTTGTTCGTTTTGTTTTGTTTTGAAATTATGTTTTCTACGAATGTTTTTTGAGTACATGGTGTGTTATTTGTATTGGTAGCTGTTTTAATGTGTATGGGTATACTTTTGATCAATGTGTAGTACATAAGGAAATTGCTTGTAGGTATTCCGAATATGTAGCATAAATTATCGAAAGAAGAGAAGTCGTTTATTCTGTCGTCGTACAATTGATCTACATATTTTATGTTTCGTTCGAACCAATGTTTATAGACAAACGTTTTATTGTTAGTAGTAATATCTTTATTGTTCCATAAAATAGTTTTACTGTTTGTTTTGGTTTCTAAATTATGAGTAACTTTACACCATGCCGATATAACATTCGATAGAAATATGTTTTTGGTTGAAATTTCATCTAAAATATTATTGTTGATATTACATTCAAAAAGTAAGGAGTCACCGTATGCTTTTATAATTTTTTTGGTAGAATAATTTCCATTTACTCGTATTGGTATTATCTAAATATCTTTTAACCAATCAATCATAGCACATTTGATTAATCTAAGTTTTTTATCATTTTATTTTTTTGCGCGTTCTAACATTGTTTTGTAATCGTGAAGTGCTTGCCTTGATTACAACACACGTTTTAACTTAAAACCTCCTAACATTTAACGTTCTGATCAGACACAAACTCGCCAGCGTCTTATACTTTATGTTCTTGTATTCTTCATATTTGGATTATTTTGCAAAATGTTAAGATATTTCCCGTTTCTTTTCTAGATATCCTATATTTCTTAGATATAGCATGTTGATTACCATACCTTGCCTGTTGCTAAACACGGGGAAAATCGAGAGATATAGATTGCTGGCATCGTGGCCCATGATGTTTGTCTTTTTCAAGCTGACAGTAAGCCCAAAGTCTGTATATACCTTAGCAAAGAGGTTTATGAGCCTCTGAATGGCCTCCTCTGTATGTGTGGCAAAGGCAGCATCGTCCGCAAACAGCATCTTTCTGACGAGGATTTCGGACACTTTTGTTCTGGCCCGTAAGCTAGCAAGGTTGAACTGTTGCCCATCAGACCTGGTGTAAATGTAGATGCCATCAGTAAACGAGTCAAAGGCATACTTCAGCAGCATCAAGAAAAAGATGCCAAACAAGGTAGGTGCGAGCACGCAACCCTGCCGCTACTGGGGACTGACTCGGAGGATGACCCGTCGAAATTGACAGTTCCGTTCATGTCTTCGTGGAAGGATATCACCATGCTGCGCAGCTTGGGGCGAATTTTCACCAAAATGCGGAACAGTCCAGGTCTGCTGACGATGGCGAACGCCTTTGTCAGGTCAATGAAGGCCAAGTAAAGTACTCGTTGCTCTGCCGGCGCGGAAGTCACACTGGGACTCATGGTAGATCCTGGCTGCACGGGTTTGGAGTCGGTTTAGGAGTATGCGAGCAAAGACCTTCCCGACCACACAGCAGAGAGATGCCTCTGTAGTTGTTACAATCACTCCGGTCACCCTTGTTCTTGTATTTGGTTGCATCACGCATGTCTTGTGGTACAGCGCCTTCCTTCCATCACAAGAGCAGAAGATTTTGCAGTGGCTGAAGAAGGGTGATCTTTCCGCATGGGATGGCGTCAGGTGGAATGACGTCACTTCCTTGGGCTTTGCCACAGCTCAGTGATTCGATGGCTTTGGCAAGTTCTTCAACAGTGGGCATGGCGTAAAGCTCTTCCATTGCAGACAGGTCACTGATGGCGTTGATGGCGAGTTCGGTGACAGAATATAGCTCTAAGTAGTGCTCCACCCATCTCCTCATCTATTGGTCGCGGTCAGTGATCGCTTCATGCTTTTTTGATCCCGTCGTACATGTCACGCACATTCCCACAGTCGGCTGAGCGCAGGATGCTCTCGCACAGCTGCAGCCCGTAGTCGTTGGCGCAGCGTCGGGCGATATGCTGAGCATTGTACCGTGCCGTCCTCAAAGCTGAGAGCGTCTTTTCGCATGGCGACTTGTTGTAGGCGATAAGATCTGAGCGCTTAATTGAAAAGACTGGTTCAAGTTCTTGGTGATTGTCGTTCATCCAGTCAGGATTCTGTCCCACTTTCTTTCCAAAGGCGGTAAGGGCGGCATTGTTCACGGTTTCCCTCATGGGCTTCAATCGTCTCACAGCACCCTACTCAGGACAATTTTTGATTAAGATCTTTGAGTGCTTTCTTAAGTCTTGTAACAAATTCCTCCATGCGATGATACGGGGCCGACCTGGGGGTTGGGACTTTGGAACGATGTAGCTTGCGGGGCAGGAATCTGATCCTGCTGCATACTAGGAATACAAACAATACTAACTGTATCGAAACTNTAATATTTATAACACCATCACCTGGACCAAGGAAGCGTCCACATTCTTCCCACGAGCCTGGTGCAATCCCTACCTCGTAAATGATCCCATCCAAGCGGCCACCTGAAAACAGTATGTTAATCACGTGTTACCCTACTTAAACTTATCACGATCCAAACTAATAACCCGTACAAAACCACACTCTTTTGTCATTTACTGACAACTGTCGTATTTGAATAAGAAAATATTATGTGATAGGATTGGTGTGAACTCATAAACAGAGTTTAGCTATTGACGAGAATGAAAAACACCTACTATGAGTTGGTTCGAGACAAGCTTCCACTCGTTCATAAAACCAATTCACAGCAAATTGATTTTATTTGTTTAATACTTAAAATAATAGATACATTTTTAAAAGACAATCGAAACTTTGGAAATGCCCTAGCATCAAATCATATATTGCTTTTATTTATGCAATTATCTCAAATCAATGAGATGTTATGTCCTTTTCCGTATGACGAGCGAGAATATACCATTTATAATTGTTATACACTACTAAGGTGACTATAAGTGCTTTTAGGAAGATATATTTTTTGAAGAAAACAAAGCGCACAATTGCAAAAAATATATACACATAGTAGACATTCATCACTTCGAATTCGAACAAGACTCATGACTTAAAATAAACTAGACAATAAAAATATAAAGCGCTTTTTACAACTTGTCAACACCTTTTTAGACAATTCAGTCAAAGACTACACATAGTCAGTATAAATGGTCAAGTGATTAGCGTATTAGTCTAAGCCCAGTGATTGTAAGGTCAGGAGAAGGCTTTTTATTTTACATTTTGTACTTGTTCCAATGTATCCAAAAGACTGTTGGTTTGTTAAAGGATATTATAGATATTGTTCAACTACAATAAAATCAGTGAACATGCCCCGCCCCCAATTACATTAGTCATTTACGTACCGAAGTTACAATTATCGATTCGGTTGATAATGGTGGCAGTCTTCACCTGGTACACTCGTCCCAAATCCACCATCCACCACTGATCGGTGTTAATTTTGGTGTGGGTGCAGGTAATATTAAAAGTGCTGGGATTCCCGTCAACGGCCAGGTGCGCGGGACATTTGGTGGCATCATACCACATAAACTCCGTGCTTTGTTTTGCTTGTTTGAGCGTTGAAAGGCTTTCGTTGCTGGATCCTGATACACAAGAATCAGTGCGTTTTTTCGTTCGAATTCGGGGCCGGTATTCGGCCCCATTCCCAATGGGAAAAAGTATATATTTTCCCCAAATGGGACCTTAAGATTCCCAATTGAAGGTTTCCAAAAAACAATCTCATCATTAAGTCTATCCCCCATCCATCCCTATAAGTTGAACCATATTAAATATAATATTAAAAACAATTTTATTCTCAATTTTAAAATATTCGTTAGCAAAACAACAACAACACGAATTTCCCAATTTTAGTCAAAATACCGCAATTTTTCCCAATCCAAAGCGACCCGGCCCCATTCCCTAAATGGTAAAAAAAAAACACTAAAATTTAGAATGATTTAGAATAATTCGTTATATGCACAATGAAATAACTTATGAAACGCACGCCATAAATGTTGTTGATGTTGTTGATTCAATAAAACATAAACTAAGCTTGTTGCTTTGACGCATGATTTTATTCCAATGCATCTACACTCCTGCCCGTTTCAATTTCGACAACACATAATCATTAAAATATCGATTCAATTTTAACACAATAGTTTATCTTACCTTTGAAATATTTGTATCTGATTAGGGCGCCAACTGCCACTTTGTCAACGCTTCCTTGACCGGATGAATCGTTGATTGACGCAGTGGAACATAGTTCACAGAGTGTGGCAAGTCTCCATAAGTTCATTACGTAGTTCTCCGACTCAGCAAACGCCTTCACGCACTGGACATAACTCACCTTTATTAAACGCGTATAGTTTGTAGAAATATATGCCGTATGAAAAGTCATTTCGGACATATAGGGTCCGACGAACGCATACGGCATTAACACTGGTGGTATAATCAAAAACACGTCTTTTCGCAACCGAGCACAACACATATTTACATAAGTATCTCCTATTGAATTGCGATCTTTCAAATGAGCGCTATAGTTCGGTAAAAACAAATATGTTTTGATGCCTGATTGCAACGTTAAGCAAAACTGTCCATGAATATTAATGTACTATTGGCAGATTCGTTCTTTTATTAAATCTCAAAACATCGATATTGACGATGTTTATTATTTACAAAAAGCAGACAATCGTATTAACTCTAACCGTGATTCGACTTTGATCTCAGTCGTCGTAAAACGGTTTAAACGGTTTTCATTAATATTAAACAAGCAATTAACGCAGTAGATTTTTATCCGCAATGTAACCATTGTAAAACGAAAACGCACAACACAAATTACGGATATCCAGGTCAGGCAACGTTAAGCTCGATATTTCAGAAAAATAAACAGTTAGAATGCGGATGTAACGAAGGACGATGGTATATATTTTCGACATGCACAATTGACATGCACATGGCCATACTTGCTTCGTTTGGGGGAATGTATTGAAAAGTGCCTTATGCACTATATAGTTACATTTATCCTAAAGGTCTTTTTCCACAACAAATTGGGCGAAATATTATTCATATCTCACCACCCTGTACCATGTCTGCTGCATCAAATGTGAACTTGTCAGATAATAGCCTCAAATATTTCATAGTAAACATAACATATGAATAATTGACTTATATGGCTCTCAGTTAATCATATTGTTTATCTACTTTAAGACCATGCATACAAATGATCCTCGTTCTGTGAAAACTGGGCTTTTTCGACTATAATAACCAACCATACAACTGAACAACTCACTTGCAAGCACGGATCTGCTTGCCTCAGCTGCTTCGATGCCTATAAGTATGGACTGTCCGGTGAGCTTGCGAAGCTCGGTATCAATGGACAGGTTTCCGCTGATGATGGACCCAAGTTAGATGAAGTCGTCGACCACCTCCAGGGTATAGTCCCCGATCTTGGTGCAGGGTACGTTGCTGGCATCGTGGCCCATGATGTTTACAATTACAATTACAATTACGGACATACAATTATTTTATCCGTTCGTGTCCGTTCTTATCCGTTTAATGTCCGTTTCATATCCGGAGTATCGGCTCCTTGTAAGGCGATGTCCGGTGACATCCGTTCCGTCCGTTGGGAACAACCAGACATTAACGGACAAAAACCGGATACAAGAGGTGTAATGCACGAATTCCGAATAAACCATACACTGACGTATGAAGACCGCACATCAAACTGATGTCTCTGTCCGTTTTATCCGGTGGAAAATTTTGAACATGCTTAAAAACTTCCCAACGGACGGAACGGATGTCACCGGACATTGTCGCACAAGGAGCGGATTCACCGGATATGAAACGGACATTAAACGATAAGAACGGACACGAACGGATAAAATAATTGTATGTCCGTTACTCGTCCGTTACCTCGGTGTGACTGGGCCTTTAAGAATGAACTCGCAATCATAATAAGGAGCAGCCTTTATTTGCTTTGAATATACGCCAATCTTCCCGTTGTCTCGAAGGGTACGACTTATTATGGCGTGACATAACGCAATCTTTTTGGTATTAGAATTTGAAGTTACATGTTTGGAAAAATGTCAGCCTACTTTACCCATGCTCGGCTTGGAGCTGTCGATAGCTATGGTCAAAGTTGAGAACTCTGCCTCCTTCCTAGTTTTCTGCGAATTCAAAGATGTGTGTAGTGTAGGCAAGTTAGAACTCGACGTCGGCGCGTTTGATCTTGCCGTACCTCAGGAGATGGTTAAGGATTCGCATGTTGGCGGCCCCCAATTCTTCAACGTTGATTCCGAGGTACGGGTGGTCATCGGACGTTTTGAGGACAATTGTATCCTCCCGGTCGCCACTTCCGGAAAGCATTAGGGGGCTTTAAAAATATGAAAGTATCTGGATAGTGTTCTCCATCACTTCATTACATGATGCTAGTTAAAGAAAAGCTATAAAGAAGGTTAACTCTAGACTTAAATTTTTATATAGACAAAGTGATTTTTTTAAATAAAAGTCTTAGAGAAAGCTTATGTAATTCTTTAATACAATGTCATTTGGATTATGTATCCTCTCCGTGGTATTGTGGACTCACTAACAACTTAAGCACAAGTTACAAATAGTCCAAAATAAAATGGTTCGTTTTATTAACAATTCCCATTGTAGAACATCACTTGTTGTATCGCATTTTGAAGATCTTGGTTTATTGAACGTTGAGCAAAGATGCAAGCAACTTCGACTTAACAATATCCATACGATTTTCTACAATAAATGTCCAAGCTATATGAAAGACAATTTTGTCAAATGTACAGATGTCCATCAGTATGGGAATAGATCACGATTTAATTTTTATGTACCTCAAGTTGATGGCTTTACTAGTTCTTCATTTTACTACAATGGTATTACGTATTGGAATGCATTACCCGATAATATAAAGCCCATCGAATCGAAATTTACTTTTAAGAAACTTGTTAAGAAACATCTATTAAATGATATGAAGGAAGACGAGAATTCCATGTATTTTTACTTTTAGATTTGTTTTATTTTTATGTAATTCCTTATTTTTTATGTTATTTATTTGTGTCAGTTTATTATCATGTCAACTTTGAAAATATTCACTTAAATTTGTAGAAGAAATAAGGTGAAGGATCATGTCGATTCTATATTAGGAACTGAAAAAACAATATATTTATAGTCACTTATAAGATCTATTCGACTAAATCCAGGGACACCGTTGGAAATAAGCATATTCATGTTTACATGTCTATGCTTTACGGGTTATCCTGTGTATACATCATGTGGTAATCTTATTTAGATCTGTGATAAATGGCACCATTCACGTAATGCATATGTTTCTGAGTATGATAATAATGCATTCTATACGTTATTTATTGCGTTGATTGCATTGAATTGTAAATTGCTTGACATGTATACACAAATAAAACTATCTATCAAATAAAACTATCTGTAAACAAAACAATTTGCTTAAAATAACAACATTAGGACTTGCTCAACGCTTTTAAAGTTTTTAATATCAGCTGCATTGAATATATAGGCATAATAAGCATGTATTCTTATCTTTCTTTTTTTTTTCTTTGGCGGCGGCGTTTAGTCTTTTCGGTGTGGATTTTATAGAAAGAAGTGTCCTATGCTCCATGAAATACATGTCACCGTGTTCTGATTTTTTTGTAACCACTTAAACGATTGTCGAATGCCTTACCTTCCACGTTCAGTATTTGATCACGCCACACTTATTGGAAAAAGAATACTTCTACTACGCCCGAAAAACACATCGTAGACAAACACGCAAATAATACATCCGATAATATCCACGTATTGTTGTTTGTTTTGCTTTCGCAAAACCATAATTTATAAATAATGCAACGTCTCCTGGTTGTAGGCTTTCTTATCCAAGGTGCAAGGATTTTCAGGGGCTTGACAGAATGTAAACACACCATTAAGAACTTTATTTTTGCAAATAGTTCTAGATTTGCAATAGAATTTGTAATAGTTTAAACGTTTTTGCAATACAATAGTTTTGAAAATCTCGAGTTATTCAAATACATTTGCAAAAATCTATAGTGCACAAAGAACAGTTTTTTTTTGCAGTGTGTGCCGATATCTTAAGATTTAAAAATAAATCCATGAACACGTCGGAAATCGGTGCAAACATTGTATGTTGCGTGAAGCATAACCGTGTACATGAATGCTTAACACATCGAATTTTTGGCCAATAACACAGGTTTATTAAGTAAGTCTTATGTATTTCACATTGCCATAATCAGCATACAAACGGTATTTAATGCACTAGTTGAAATTCAATAACGTTTAAATGTGAATCCAACAAAGTCACGTGATCTTGCACCTTATTTACCTTACCTGCCTTGATCTGCCTTCGATGAGAATTAGTTATAATTATATATGTCTATAAGTAAAACAGTCGAGATCTCTTTCTAAACTTGAAACGTTTTTTTAAGCTGAAGCTAATGTTTCTACTTGGAATCATTCAAACAAATTTGTGTTCTTTTTTTATTGAAAATAATAAAATACGCCGGTCGTGAGAAAACTTACAAAACAATGTGCAATTTAAACAAACATATGCGAAACATATAGCTGAATGTGGGTTCCAAGTATTATGATATTATTATTTCATGTACTTTGTTTAGTTATTACACCTTTTGTTTCAATTTTTTACTAAAAGCGACATGATCTTTGACCTCTGGTGAAAATAAAGGGGTAATGCATTAGCCCTAATTGCCATCTAAAAGTTGACTAATTTTCAACCAAATATCTTCAGTATTCCAACGTTGTTGTTCTAAAAACGGTGTTAGCTGTTATAACATACACACATACAAATTTAATCATATGAAATGGACATACTCGGACGTACACTTAGTAGTAAACACATATATCAACAAATGGAATTGACAGACTATGGCACACGTAATAAGGAGTCGACATAGATATCATCATATGAAATGGACATACTCTAACAAACACAGGTAAGAGTCGACATAGAAAGCATAATATTAAATTTGATAGACTCTTACAAACACACGAAGGAGTCGACATAGATATCATCATATGAAATGGTCATACTCTAACATACACAGGTAAGAGTCGGCATATATATCATCATATGAAATGGACAGACTCTAACAAACACAGGTAAGAGTCGACATAGAAAGCATAATATTGAATTTGATTGACTCTTACAAACACACGAAGGAGTTGATATAGATACCATCATTTGAAATGGAAAGACTCTAACAATCACAGGGAAGAGTCACTGACATACACACTTAGGAGTCAACATAGATATGACCATATGGCCGAACAGAAATTGGCATATACTATAGTATACAACATATATATATCATCATATGAAATTAACAGACACTGACACATGCAAAAAGGAGTCAATCAAGATGTGTATCTAAAATAGCCGAACTCTGAGATAAACATAAATGGCCTAGCAAAGATATCATCATATATAATGGACAGGCACTGACATACCGAATATTGAGCAAATGAGAAATCATCACATTGTATGGAAATATAATACTGGATCAAATGAATATGATATAAGTATAACTGCAAAACAAAAGCAAACCGGTCAATTATTCAGACTTAATATAGGTATCATAAAATGATANTCTATTTGATACATTCGGTGATAAGCTGCATGACAATGGTAAATGTCATTGTCTTCACGATTATACTGCACATAGGGTGAGGAGCTTCATTGGTGGGGGGTCTCTATTTGATACATTTGGTGATAAGCTGCAATGGTAAATGTCATTGTCTTCATGATTACACTGCACATAGGGGGAGGAGCTTCATTGGTGTGGGGTCTCTATTTGATACATTCGGTGATAAGCTGCATGACATTTGTAAACGTCATTGTCTTCACGATTATACTGCACAAAGGGGGAGGAGCTTCATTGGTGTGGGGTCTCTATTTGATACATTCGNTATGAAATGGACAGACTCTAACAAACACAGGTAAGAGTCGACATAGATATCATAATTGATATTGCATTTGATAGACTCTGACAAACACACGAAGGAGTTGATAACATCATATGAAATGGACAGACACAAACGTACACACAAAGGAGTCAAGATAGACATCATCGTATGAAATGGGCAGACACTTACACACTTATAAAACAACATAAATATCATCATATGAATTGGAAAGACACTGATACACACTTAGGAGTCAACATATATATCAGCATTTGAAATAGACTGACCTACACACCAAGGACTCATCATATGAATTGGACGGACACTGACATACACATTAAGGAGTCAACATTGATATGACCATATGGCATGGACAGACATTGGCATATACTATAGTATACAACATATATATCATCATATGAAATTGACAGACACTGACACATGCACAAAGGAGCCAATTTTAGATATGTATCTAAAAAGCCGAACTCTGAGATTAATATAAATGGGTAAGCAAAGATATCATCATATACAATGGGCAGGCACTGACACACCGAATATTGAGCAAATGTAGATATCATCATCATATGGTATGGGAATATAATACTGAATCAAATGGATATGATCAAAAGTATGACTGCAAAACAAAAGCATACCGGTCAATTATTCAGACTTAATATAGGTTTCATAAAATGATATGGACACGAAAACAAAAGGATCCAATTTTCGGAATCAAGTACGCAAAGTCAAAGATCTGTTTATTGATAATTCCATGGCAACAAAACCGACGACGTTTCACTGGACGTTGACTACGATGTCTGATGATTCGTTTCTGATGTTTATCTTTCCGAGTCTCATCTTCGTCTGATTATAAAAGTCCAGTCTGGCCTGAAACCGAATTTCCTCATAAACATAAAATGACATCATGAGATTCATAAAAAAAGTATGTGTGACTAATTATTTGTCAGCCTAGTACGCGTGTATAAGGTATTCAACAGAGAGAAATATATAAATAAAGTGTATTTTATAATAATAATAAAAAAACAATTATTACTATGGTATTATATATGTTTGATTTTGTATCATCTTTATTTTGAAACTATTATTCTTGACTTCATTTACTGAGTGTTTCTCTATATTATACTAAAGAAAATATTAATGTAACAAAACTCACCATTAACAAAACGACAACACATAAATTCGTTTGGTTCGGTCAGAGATCTTAACATTTGTTTCGTTGCTTGATACGTATACATCCCTCACATGAAAACAAACACATCTACGAACCTTCAAATAGTGCTGCACAAACTGTATCCGTTTTGGCGATAATTCACCTTTCTTCGCCTCCAATAACTTGCGCATCTCCAGGTAAAGGCTCAAGAACGCCTCTGTATTCTCTTCAATCTGATCCTAACAATACACAACTTACTTTTAAATTCAGTAAATAGACACATTTCAGCGCTGATATATAACTGGTTTCCGAGGCATATACAAATCCGTGGAAACTTTGCAATTTAAGGATTGTGATTATTACGTATTTTGTTTTAGCTTATTCTGTTTTATCAAATATATGTGAACGTGAAATTTATGAAATAAAATGAGTACACTATACTATCATTCTTTGTCTGGGTGGATCCCACCCACACCAACATCTAACTGCAGGAAAAACAATATTGTATCATAAACAACATACATTAAATAATTTCAGGGTTATCATCTTAGTTTAGTGATATTTGTATCACACTAAAACCAGTGAGCCGAGTTTTATTAATTAACATATTATGGTCAATTGGTCAAATACAATATTTATCAATCCCATCTCAACTTGTTGAGAGGTATATTCTAATGTGCAGTCCTTAACACTTGTTGGTGCCTGACATCCATCTGGCATGCTTGTTTACGATTTTAGAACGATAAAATGTGGACGTTTACGCGCACAATAGGCAAGTGGGTCTGTCTAAATTAAAACTCAGTTTCAAAATACAACACGTTTAATACTGGACAATAACTTGAATAATAAAAACGTGTAAATAAGATTACGCCCTCGAGTTTCTTTTCTAATAGAAATGTTTTTGAACACCGCGTAAGAAAGGAAACTGTCTGGAATATGATTTATTATTTTGCTAAATAAGTGGTACTTGTTCAATGGAAGCTAGTACATTTACCTTCAAGAGGGTAGTAATGTTTCCCTCGCTGATTTTATCGAAATACAGGTTTAATTCGTCCATAGATCCACACGTGCCTATAAGTAGGGGAAAATTTTCAAAATTGTGTTACCTGTTTTACACTGGAAAGATACTTTCATATATCGAAGTGTATGGTATGGCGATGTTAATAAAGATGGGAGCAGCATTGGGGTACATCTATAAAGCGCTGCAATCAGCGTTTCCATGGCAACAGTGCTATTAAAAATTGAATTTACCACTAGTCTAAGTGTTGCCTAATATTGTTTTAAACTAATGGAAATATTTTCATGAAACTTGGCATGTAACTGTACAATATTCTAGCCGTGACGATAATATACATATGCATTGTAAATTCATGATGTCAAGGTCACAGTCAGAGGTCAAAGGTCAATATTTTGGATATTTTTTTGTTTCAGACATTTTTGTGCAATAAATTGAAACCTTTTTAAGAAATAATTTGTAAATATGCGTGTGTCACACATTGGTGACCCTCAATTAAATATTTGTTTGGGTATGTTCAGGTAAGGGTCATCAGTGGGGGTCAAAAGGTCACAAATTAAGCGATAAAGGTCAAATATTCACTATTTTTATGATTTTTGGTTCTATAGTTAAAGCGGGACTGTACGATTTTGTCAAATATTTATGAATTTTTATAAAATGTATTAAAAATTAGTATACATTTATTTCAATATAAATTAAAATAAAAGTTAAGAAGAACATGTGTCGAAAAATGCGAAATAAGCCAGATATTTAAATCTAAAATTGAAATTGGCTTCCAGCCGAATTCGCCAGCATATATATAATACATGTACAATGTGAATCTAAATTTAGTTTTAGTGCAGATTCGTTCATACGACACAAAGACACAATTTTGTTTCCTTACAAATACGAGTAAAAGTGTCGGCATCGGCTTTAACCAGCGCTAACTTGTCTTTGCTGCATTTTATGAAATTCGTCTTCAAAGTATAATTTTTATTGCCTATTTTGAGTCATCGTAACATAATTTAATCAATATATTAAAATTTAACACATGTAAAAATCGTACAGTCCCGCTTTAA